>JAQIXT010000117.1:0-68631 GCA_034700445.1 Stenotaenia linearis
TGAGGAATAACAGCGCTCACACTCATTGAAAACACTTCATCTTATCTCGTTCCCCTTCGAAATCCTCTTGCTTTTCTTCATCTAAATAACAGTCATAACATCAATAAAACCTGTAGTATATTAACCGACTCGTGCTTACTCGTGTTCGTGGGTCATATAACGATGAATTGATGAAAATCGCCGAGAAAATTCGACAATTTGCCGCCATTTTTAGAACGCCTCCGCCTAGCGATAAAATGTTTAAGCTGAAATAGCTACGGCGCTTTTAATCTTGCAAAATAAACAAATTGTTCTTTACTAAATTATTAAAATTAAAATTAATTAATTTTTTTTGTAAAGATTATGGTTATGTTGATATTTCCCCATGATGGCTGTCACAAACTTGATTTTTTCAGTTTTTTCCATGACAAGTCAAGATTTTTTTAACTTGAATAAATACAAAATCTTTTAAAATTATTCCGTTGTGAATTCCTCAATTTAGGAAATTGATAACCTAAAATGATAAAAAAATCAAGAAAAGTGGTTGATTTTAAATTTTTTCGAATTTATGCCCGTTTGATTTTATTCTATTTGTATGTACATTTTATAACTTAATAAATCTTTATATTCATATTACCGTAAGCTTCTTTTAGCTGCTTGTAACAAGATGAGGATGCAAATTTATGAGTTGACATTAAAAAAATCCCAATCACTTATACTACAGTACTCAACTTGCCATTCTATGGAGCTTCTCGATATTTCCGTTCATTTTCTTGAAATGCAATCCGTATTAAAGTTTTACTGAAAGGAAACAAATTAACTAGTTAAAAACTATTATCGCCACTAAAACACATTCAAATTACTTGATATCTTTCCAACGACGTTCGGCTTAACACTGAGCAAACACGACAGACGCTATTTAAGCATTTTTTTTATTTATCGGTTACAAGAACAATTCGCTATTGATAAAATAAAGTATTAAAATAGTAACATAAAAATTGTTACGTAATGGTCAGAAAATTGAAAATCAACAAACACTAAGAAGTACAGAATGAATATGAAAACACTTATTCAACTGTAATAAACCAATAATACAAATTGATTATGTACTTTTTTTTTTTAAAAAAACAAAAAAAGGAAAAAAATTAATGGCGTTCACTAAAAGTAGTATAAAACACTACATGATCTATGTTAAAATAAAAGATTTAAAAAATAAACTAGAGTTGCAAACAAAAAAATGTACAAAATGAAAAACTTTCCCAACTTGAAAAAACAATTGCATATTCTTAACCCTAATGTCCTACCGAATGCAAACAGACAATTGTTTTGGGGAGGCGGTTTGAAATGAAAAGGAAAGTAAAGGTAAATTTTATCATTTCCTTTATACCGTTTTTGATAATCGATCGATAGGAACCATAATTTGATTTGTGACAAATTATGACTAACTCATGCTCTAATAGTATTCGATAGTGCAAAATGAAAACAAACTGCTTATCACAGTAAGTGGTAAAACAAAGCGGAAAACATTATGTGACACCGTAAATAACCGACACCGAGGGGAAAAGAAACGAAACGAAATCTAAATACTAATAAGAATAATTATACGTACATAACGCTAGACATACGGCAAGCTACGTGAAGCAACAAGTATCAACTGCTTTGGCAAAACCAGACATGTATCGATAGCATAGTTTTAAAACTTTAGCGTAGTACATTAGCTGCAGTTAAATGTTAAATTGTTAAATGTTCTAAAACTATAAATTTGTTTCAAATATGGTATTTACGACATTTGGAATCGATAATTTTGATAAGCAATAACAAAAATAAGTTATAATGAAATGATTTTGAGACAATCGACTATTTAGTCTGTGTACATTTACTATTTGTGGCATGGTGCAAGAAAGAAAGGCGGGTTAATAATACAAGATATAACATAGGATTACTCAGACCAGGCCAAAAGAAATCCAACTACATATTCCATGCCCACATTAGACTATTTCTATACGAACGTATATTGTAGGAACCAGATAGAACATATAAAGAAAAAAATTGTTCGTTTGTGTCAAAATTTTGCTTATTCTCCATTCTTTGATAACACGTAAATGAATTATAAGTAAATATGGTGTACGATGATTAACGTCACGACATACACTATAAAAAAAAAATGGCACTTGTCTCGAGATTTAAGTTTGTGTCTTATTACGCACACACTGGTGGCAAATATTTTCGGTTACATCGATTTATTCTTCTTACTCTTGTCGTCCATTCGTTCTAGACGTTCACAAAGTCCACCCCGTTTATCCGCACTGGGGGATCAGCAGCAAACAGTAACATCAAATTGTTTTCTTTCTGAAGTCAAATTTTTCTTCAAATAATAAAATTTTTAGTTATTTCAATTTTTCTCAATACAACAAAGAAAAAAAATGTAAAAAAAAAATAAAAAGATTGATTTTTAAACATTTTAGTTACAATAATACTTCTCCCATTTTTTTCTTTCTTTTTTTTATTTATTTATTTATTTATTTATTTATTTATTTATTTTTTTATTTTTGACTGAAATTCATTTGGTCGCCCAACAGACACCAAGCACCACACGTTAAAACGCACATCCCACAACTTTATCGAAAAAATGTATTAGGCTCCAAAAACTCCTTAGCGAAACCCTCCGGACTCCAAATTGGGGACGAAAAAATAAGCGTTCTTACTATCCCAACAGGGGAGTTGGGACTTTCTTTGAAAATTATTTTCTCGTCGGAAATTTGGAGCTACGGAACATTAGAAACAAGTGGTTAAGAAGGAAAAGTAAAGAAATAAACGACCAGTTAGGCCTCTCACCCGCTACGCTTACAGGCATAAAGAAAAGTAAAAATGAAGAAAATTACTGCCAATGTCGAAAGGAAAGGGTTAATCAGCCTCCAAACCCGAGAATAATAAAGTAAATTACTGATAGTAAAGTTGTTTATGAAGAATAGTAATTGAGAAAGTAAGACAAGGACGGTACACGATTAACTAATTCTCCAAATCCAGAAAGGCTGTGCATCACTTCTCGAGCAGAGACCGAACCTGGAAGCGGGGGTGAGAGCGGATCTCAAGATGGCTGAGCTGCAGTCAACTGCAGCGCGCCGGCTGGGATGTGCGTCTTCATGTGAATGCGGAGCCGGTCAGACTTGGCGAACGCCTTCTGGCAATGCGTGCACGTATATGGCTTCTCCCCCGTGTGAATGCGCATGTGCACCTTCAGCTTGTCAGAGTTGGTGAACGCTTTAGGACACTGCGTGCACGCATAGGGTTTCTCCCCGGTGTGGATGCGAATGTGGATGCGCAGCTTGTCGGACTTGGCGAACGCCTTCTGGCAGTAGTTACAGGTGTAGGGCTTCTCCCCCGTATGCACGCGCATGTGCACCTTCAGCTTGTCGGACTTGGTGAACGCTTTCGGACACAGGGCGCAAGAGTAAGGCTTCTCCGCCGTGTGGATTCGAATGTGAATGCGCAGCTTGTCGGACTTGGCGAATGCCTTCTGGCAGTAGTTGCAGGTGTACGGCTTCTCACCCGTGTGGATTCGCATGTGCAACTTCAGCTTGTAGGCCTTGGAATAAGCCTTCTCGCACAGCGTACACGCGAACGGTTTTTCTCCCGTGTGCGTGCGAATGTGGTCCTGGAGCTGCGTGCTCTTGATGAAGGCCTTCCCGCAATAGTTGCAAGTGTAGGGCTTCTCTCCCGTGTGCGTCAGCAAGTGGTCCTTGAGCTTCTCCGACCGGCTGAAGCGCTTTGGGCAGTGCGGGCATGCGTGCGGCTTCAGGGGAGCTGCTGGCGGGGCGGTAGTGGCGGCTGCTGCCGCAGCCACTGCAGCAGCGGCGTTGGCTGCAGCTGCAGCTGCCACTGTCGCCTGATGTGATTGCTGTTGTTGTTGTTGTTGTTGTGAAGGTGGTTGTGGTTGTTGCTGTTGCTGCTGCTGTTGTTGGTGGTGATGTGGTTGCTGTGGTTGTTGCTGGGAGGACGACGAAGATGTTGACGACGTTCTGTGATGGCCATGGTGATGAGGATGTGCCTGATGATGTGCCGGATGCTGTAGTTGAGCTCTCTGGGCCTGCATTCCTCTCTGTCAAAAAAACAAAAATATCATCGTTACTTAAATATAAACACCAGTAGGCACTGCACTCGAGGACCACTCGTGGCTGGCGATGATGCAGCACCTCCAAGCTCGCAAATACAGTAATAATTTCGAATCTTGGGACTGACACTCAATCTTGCACACACACACAAACGAACTAGAATCGAATTTACTTAACCAAAACACAAAATTTAATAAAACAAGAATGCTTCACTGTCCTTGATTCCCAAACAAAGACCTCGTGTCAACCAGAATTCGTGTCAACTTACCACCATCGAGTTCATTTTCAATGATAATAGCACAAACAACAATACTGTGGCTACTCGATGCAATCAGTTTGGGTTTTGTCGAATGCATTAAAATCAAAAACCTGATTTTAATCCACTGCATCAAACCCCGGAACTCAGCAAAGCAGCCGAATGGCAACAGTAAATGTAGTGCCGGTAAGCGCTACTTTTACTGCCACTGACAAAATTAATTACGAAATAATAATCGTTCTCAAATTGAAATTATCAAATCTAAAAATTAAATTATTTATATCAATCAACGATTAAAACGTGCATTTTATATTTTCTTTTATACATCGCTTCGATTTAAGATTAAAGACGTTAACGTAACATTAATCAAAATAGCACTGACAAATTACAATCGATTTTCACAACAAAATTCCAGAAATTCCAAATTGAGAGTAAACAACATCAAACCGTTTAACGGAACAAAAACATTCAAATCTCAATTTCCCAGTGGGGGTCTGACAGATGGCTTTATCGTGTCAGACTCGCACTGAGATATCAACATCGGCCATCGAAAGATAAGGATAAAATTGTAAAAATCAAACGATTTATACCTGATGTGCTTGCTGCGCTTGTGCCTGTGCCTGTGCCTGTAGTTGGGCCATTAGTGTCGGATTGGACATTGCTAAAAGACCAGGGTAGTATGCACACGGAAATGATTTTTCGTTGAGTGTACTGCTGAGTGGAACTTTGTACTCCGGTGTGCAACGAAAATCTTTGGGAAATATAGAGCACTGGTACAGGCTGTCCGCAATTGGTTTCTCTTCTTTGGTGATAGGAGTATCCAATATAGTTGGAGGAACCTGTCGAATCAATCGTTTGAATAAATTTCTTAGTATTTCGTCCACAGTTCTTACCATGCCAGATTCCGAAGAGAGCCATATAGCATTATGTTTCGAATACTCAGGGACAACTTGCTTCATGGCTTGACGTAGATGTTTGTTAAATCCAGCAGGCACACCGTGCCTTTAATTAATGCTCGATTAGTAAAAAATCAACGTGAAAAACACAAGTACCGTATTTACGTGGTCGAACACCACATTTTCCGAGTATTTTAGGCCTAAATGTGGCGTCTAATCGCATAAATACGCTATAAAACATCAATTACCAAAGTTTATTGCCTTCCGTATGCAAATGTTCCATCCATGAAGTTGTTGATAATACTTGTCAACTGCTAGCATGATCACAAATCACCAACTCCTGTGTAAATTTCCAATATTTCATCGTTTGAGATCGTAAATAATGCGAAAATCTTCATTCTCACCCATAACAATTGATAGAGTAGTCGACGCCAGGAATGATTTGGTGTTATAAGTAATAAATCCAACAATTTAGTATCTTGACGAGTAAAAAAGGAAATTATTCACTGAAAACACGATATTCACATCAACTTACTCCACGATTCTTTTGCAGGGTTGAAACAACGTACAATTCTTAACCATTGGGAACCATGTTCCACGGCTAAATTCGGAATACTTAAAAATAAAAATTAATGCCATTTTATTTTTACCGGTTTGTAAAGCAAACACTCGATTCCAACCGAAATTTCAAATTTCAAACGAGAAATCGAAATTTCGGTTAAAACCGGCAGAAATTTGAAATCCGCTTTGAAAATTTAAAAAAAATTTAAATTTTTTTTTCACAAATATCAAAAATAATAACTCCCAATCACACTTTCCGCCATATTTCTCCCAATAACCCATCCATCCCAACACATTACTCAAATTTTTGAAACAGTCAGAGACAAAAGAGAAATTTTTACCTACGCACAAAATCCAATTTCCACAATTCTTAATACTGCATACACTAAAAGCAGAAAAAAGAAAAGAAGACGTAAATGAGTAAATGAGAAAAAGAAAAAAAAAAGATAAAAAGATTGATGTATCAGCCATTGAAGCTGAAAATTCAACTCCCCTTACCTTCGCGTTGAACGTAAGTCGGAATTTTGGGGGTGGCCGTTCTTCTTTTGTTATTGAACTGAACCAAAATGAAGACGAAAATAAAACGTCAAATTCTCACTTTTTTTCATCGAATCGAGTAAAGCGATCGGTCGAATGAACACTCACGAGTAATTTAGTTAACGCGAAGCAATAATTACATTTCGATTGCGATCGAGACCGACGCAATACCTCTGTACGAAACAAAGTGCAATTTGTACATAACCAAGTTTTTTGCTCACCAGACTATAGATTTTCCTTTTTCCATTGATCTTCGCCCTCCCACCCCCTTTGTTTTAGTGGAAAGTATCTAGAAATATCTAAAACACTACGACTGCCATTTTTCTGCTAATAAAAACTGTAATGAAAGTTGACTAAATGCAACTCATCACAAAGAACAAAAATTTACTTGCTGTCGCCATAGTGCCTTAGCTCAAGAAGCCACTTGGCTGATTCGGCTTCTCTCATTGGTCGACGCTTCAAAGAGCACTGACATCTTTCCGCAAACTGTGAAAGTGATGTCATTAAATATGCGACGGCACTGCAAATTAAATCCTTTTTTTTTATCGTCTTCTACGCATTTCGCCATTACCAGCCGTAGTTTTTTTTTTTTTTTCATTCCGACCGTTAAAATGAATAAAATTTAAATTATTTGAGGGGAAAATTAAAATGGGGAATTTTCCGGGAGCTGTGATGGCGCTGTTCGATAACGGTTATGGGGAAATTCGAAACGGATGATTTCGATCGTTCGATATATTTTTTGGCAACGAGTTGCGGCGACCGAGTTTTAATTGATGCGTGTTGTCGGAAGATTTAATGCGCTTTCCGAGCACTGGTTGCCACATTGTAACTATAGATGGCAGTCTCGACTTTTGTTTCTGTTTGACTGAAGAGCAATTGAAACAATTGTAGCAGGTGTAGCAGTGTTGAAAGTTGGCAGCACTTTTTTTAAGTTAATCAAAATAGATTTTAGCTGAACACTGCTGATCGTTTCGTTTCGATTGCTTTTAATAGCAGTTTTGCTGAGTTTCGGTGCCAACTTCCAACATTCCCAGAATGTGCTGTTGTCAGTTTCTTTTGTCATTCGATTAAAAACATTTACAAAAAATTAAGTTTAGAACCATCTGAAAGCTGTTGGTCATATAACTTTTAGATTTTTCTGTGACAATACTCACTTTGGTCTGATTATCCATGGAGAATTTCATAAAAGATGACACCACAATTATGTCATTTGCTGTTAATCATGGATTGGCTTTTTAAAAAAAATTGTTAAAATCTGATTATATCATAACAATTGAATTGAAAACACATAAAATTTAGTTGAATTTCTTTACTGGTTATTAAGTATTGATTGGAAGGTGCAGCATATAAAACAATAAAACTAAATAGTACAAAGAAACTTCTCTTGCAACATTAGATCACACAATCAATACAGTGATTGTACAAAAATTAAAGGCTTGGTTTCAATTCTGTAATTTCTTTTGAAACAGATGATATCATTGATAGTCATTACAGCAGTTGCTGTGAGTCAATGACAAACAGGAGACTTTTCCTAATAGTTTAAAATTTCCTAATAACAAATGGTGTGTTGTGAAATATACAGTAAATACAAATTAAAAAAACCGTAATTTTCATTAATAATTGATTGCTACTATAAATTTTGATGTTGGCCATGAAATATTTCTTTATCTTCGGGTAAAATGCACTTTATACAATCTTGATAGGGCATAAAGCTGGATGTTGAATTTCTATTACATCCCATATTGATTGTGTCCCCCAGTCTTTACTAAATGTCAATTGTTGTTTCATTTCTCGAGAGAATATTTTTCATAACCGAAACCAATTTTCTATTACTACCTTTGTAAGTCTTATAGAGCGAGTTAGATAATTAAAAATATCACTTTGTTAAATATCACGTCCAGATGAAAATTTAAAGGTTATTGCTTTGAAAATATATTCCTTCGAGTAAATAAGTGGTTAGTCTACATTTATCAATTCGTCTATTCCATAATTTACTACTTCCAACAACTTCCAAGCGATCCATCTTACAGTTTTTGCACCACTTCTTACCGGTACATCAGTCGAGCAAACTTCCAACTTTGAACTTTTCATATTTCTCGAACTTCCAACTATTATATTTTAACATTTGACATCTCTTTTACTTTACAAACAACATTTTTCACACCATTAGCTGTCTCATTATCCTTTCTTGCATCAGCTCGCAAAACATCATTGCGGAACTCGGTGGGATGGGAACTTCCCCGATCCTCTCGCCTAGCAGTAGAAGCCCTCAATAAAATACTGGATTCTGAATTGGATCAAGAAATTTGTATTTCACAGCTGTTCTATGAGTCAGCTTTATTCAACAAGTACTTTAATACTATTAAAACACTTTTTGGTTACAATCGAGTAAAAAAAATGGAAATTTACTTCTTTCGTGAATCCAACATGAAATATTCACAAAGGAAGATAAGTTAATTCAGTCTTATTCTGTCTCAACATACCCAAAAACTTAGTAATAATAAAAAAATAAATATTATCTTTACAATCGATTGGATTGTTAATATTTACTCTGCTGTTTCAAGTGTGTCCTAAAAACCATCTTGATAACCAAAATTAATCAATTGAAAACTTCACACGTCTTAATCCTACTGATCCCATGAGGACAGAGCTTATTTTCCAGATGGTAATACTCGAGTACAAGTGCGATGCTGATTTTTTGTATTAATCGAAACTATATCAACAAATAAGTATTGTCGATGACAATCTAATAACGGAAAATGGTAGGAAAAAATAAGCTGTGTGTGTTATTTCACGTAATCTGTGATAAGTTTTTATATCTTACCCTATTTCGATTGTTTGCTTTGCACTAGAAAACCCATATGCCAAAGTCGAGGTTCGGCACCAGACGCCGAGGTGAATGACCTTCGATTCCATTGTAAACTCAGCAGGCTGGACAGATTAGGGCCGTAATTATCAACAGGTGCAGGTGCGAAGCTTGGGGCTCATTGAGAAAAAGTCCTACAAACAAACAGTAGCGAATAAGATTCTATTGAGATTTAATATGATAATTTTCAAAATTAACATAATTTGAAAATAAAATTACGGTATTACACAAATAATAAAGGTCTCGTTTCACTTCTTTGTAGTCGATTCTCTTCCGTGTTGATCTAGTTGTCGAATTTCCGTTTAGCTTTCGGTTTCGCAATCATCATTGAAAACTGAAACAATATTAAAACAATTCAATTATACGATACTACACTCTTTATTTTCCTCCGTTTCTTACAGACGATATAACGACACATTCAACTTACTCGAATTCGTTAACTTCAATTGAAATTTGTACGAAAACCGATAATGAAAAATTCATAACGTTAATTATTAATTACGAGTTACGCAGAAAAAGGGTAAAAAAGTTTAAGGAGTCGCTAACGACATCTATCGACGAATCCTCAAACCCAAAAATCTGGTAACCAAACGCATAAAATACAAGAAATTTGCGTGATTTTTGCATATTTCTTCTTTTTATTTCTTTTACGAACTTCATTCATAAATTATTTAAAAAACGAAAATGAAAACGCAGAGCCCAGGATCAATCCTTGCAATAATAATGTCATTTTCTCACCTAAAAATCCCCGGCTATTTTTAAAACCGAGTCGAATATTCGATTCCTAGCTCAACGCACGATTACCACGAACGATTTTTTTTAATGCGAACAAACATGGAAAAAAATTGATAAAACGCGATTTCGAAGAACTCCTTTCGTTACATCCCGCTCGCAGCAACGGGATAACACCCGAGTATTAGTAAATCATGTGACCGGACTGTGATGTCATCCACAACAGAGGAACGACGCCATTGTGGATCGAGCGAACCACAGCTGTGTTCTTGCTATAGTGGAGCGATAAAGACATACCGAGCTATTCAGACTTGTTGGAAATGTCGTCGCCGAGTGCGGGGAAGAGGCGAATGGACACTGACGTGATCAAATTGTATCCTATTTAACGAGTCGCTAACAATAGTGGGTTTTTCGATGGCGCAAGAATCCCATATTGATGTTTCGTCTTTTCAAGGTCGCTTTTATTTTTTCTGCTTTTATGTGACGAAAGGATTTAATGCAGGAAAAGTACGAGCTCGAAAATAGCAAGTTGGAAAGTCGTGCCGTTCGTTGCAACGATTCGTGAGTGTTGTTACACCGCGATGATTAAGCAATCTCGTATTCCGTTTGGTGGGTATCACTCGATCACACGAAACGAAGCGAAAAAAAATCACTGGCAAACGACTCGGACCGATTATTTTAGGCACATAAAATACATGAATTATGTAAGAATTCGTGTGCCAATTATCCCGAACGGTCACTTAAATCAAACCGTTTCTGAGCCGATGATTCGCGGTCGAACCCAACTTTTGCTGTTTGTCGTTCTCCCTTGATAAATGACAGTAAGTAAATATAGGACTGTACTAAAAGTAGTTAGCTATTGTTACGATGTCGTTGTGTGTTGCTATTTCGAGTCGCTCTTACCTTGCAAAATATCGTTGACAGTAGTTAGAAGGAGGTAACGGATTCGATTTCCTTCGTTTTGCATCGATAAGTGTTGAAATTTGACAGACGGAAACGTCAGATGTGTGGGCGAGTTATTTTATTCTGTGTTTAGTTATTTTTCCTTTGAGAATTGAGCGGGCACTAGCCCTGTGGCCATCAGCTGCACAATGCCATGTGGTAATTTATAGCTCACTACTGGTTTTCACACGTTAAGAGTGAAAAAAGAAGAAAAATATCTGCAGGCGAGTGTTTTTTCCCCCCCGTCTCGTTTTGTTTACGAGGAGGTTTTGAGTGCATCTACTTAAAGGTTCGATCGAATCTTTTTCCTTATTTTACGTAATAAGCCTCGGGTTTTGCCGGACGCGTTTGGCCTTGGTAGCCGCTATCGTCCCAGCTTAAAGTCCAACGATGATTCGGGGTCGTGTTAGGTGGACTAATTAGTGGGTGAATGATCATGATTTTTGGAAAAAAATTTTCGATGGGATTTTTACGAGCCGTAAATGGCCGTCTGTGTCGCATTGATTAAAATTGCCAAGGTGGTTAGGCCCAATCGAGCAGTCCTTGTGTTCCCTATTTTGTATTAATCCTTAACTCGAGTTCAGAATCGAAAGTAAACATGAGGTGACCATCCTCGGAGGCCTTAACGAATTTTGTGTCAAATTTTACGGACCACGCGGCAGTAAGTGATTTTTTTTTATCTGTAATTTAATACTCTGATGCTTTTAGCTGGTGCATTGAAGTTTTAAATTTAATTTTGGTTAACATTACAGCACCGTACGAAGGTGGAATTTGGAAAGTACGAGTTCATTTGCCGGAGCATTACCCGTTCAAATCGCCATCCATTGGATTTATGAATAAAGTATATCATCCGAATATCGATGAAGCGTAAGTTCGACCGTAGTCTTAATGTCACTGGGTATTCAGACGGCACGATATACACCGTGTATAACGAGCCGATTGAACACCTCGAAGGTTGCAATTAAATAGCAAAATAAATGCGTATTATTATCGTGCAATAACGTGTGTTACTTTGTTGTAAAGCAAATAAAAGTGTACGAGTCTATTTTTAGCCACTTTTCAAGTAGTTTTTTCACCGGTGGTTTCATTCCAGTGATAAATCGGGTCAGCCAGCTTGGCAAACAATTGAGCGATAACACTGCAATGAATTCACTAAATAAAGAATTGATAAAAATAATTCCTGACCAAATAGCCGAGGGTGAACTACCTCGGATTAGTTAATTCTAATGTGTGTCAATAAAAATTTGGGAAGTGAAGACAAATCCTAAGAGTTTCCTCTTAAAAAACGAACAATTGTATCATTACCTCGTTGGCTGCTTGCCAAAAGTGGGATGTGTCGGCACTTGCAAATTTGATTGGATTCAAACATTAGAATAAACCTACTCATTGAAAAGTGGAGATTTGAAGAGAAATTTAACGAGTTTGTTACTTTAGCAGTCGTTTCTATTGTGGGTTTCACCTTACATGCATTTCTAAGGCCTGTTTAAACTTCATTTTCGAGGTAAGGTTCGAATTACGAGAAATTGTTGCTCCGACTAAATAAAAAAAACGTGAATTCTGATTTAGCGTAATCTGGAATTTCCAGACGAATTGACGACGCAGCGATGTAGAAATTGTCAACAGACAATAATATGTGTGTGAACTTTTTCTTTTTATTTGATTTAGATCTGGTACAGTTTGCCTAGATGTAATTAATCAAGCGTGGACTGCGTTATATGGTAACGTTATTTACGCGTTATTTATCAGCTTACCTCGATTAAACGTGTTTTTCTCGCAGATTTGTCCAACATTTTTGAATCGTTTCTGCCCCAACTTTTGACATATCCTAATCCGATCGACCCACTGAACGGTGACGCGGCGGCCATGTACCTTCACAAACCCGACGAATATAAAAAGAAGGTGCAGGAGTACGTTAAAAAGTACGCGACGGAAGAGGCGTTACGAGAGCAGGACGACGACGATTCCAGTAGTGAGTCTTCTATGTCCGATTTTTCCGAAGACGAAGCGCAGGACATGGAGTTATAACAAAAATGTTTTGGCCAGATGAAGACGTGTGCCAGCAATTAAAATTACAAACTGAAAATAAAGAGTAGGATCGTGCCACAAGTAATAATAGTAATAATAATAATTATATTAATACTGACAGTGGCGCAACCAGGGATTTCGAACGGGGGGAGTGAAACGAGCCCTCAAATGTGCCACTGTAGCAGTATCTGAGAAAGGTTTTCGGGGGGTGCAAATACGCGGTGCGCTCCTCCTTGTTGCGCTGGTGAAAACTGACTTTTACGACCGGTTGATCCTTGTGAATTAAGAAGACATGGTTTTCTAAATCAAATGGATTTATGTATTGCATTGTTTATTTTATTTTATTTTTGTAAATTCTTGCTACCTGTGATTTTAAAATCTGTATGCATTTGTTGTTAGCGGTTTTAATGAGCGGATCGGCATACCCTGCAAACAATAAAATGTCAAGAAACAAATAATGCACTTTTAGAAGATTCGAATTTCAGCTGTTGTGGTTTATGCATAATTACTGTCAAATTACCGTTAGTTTAATTATTTTTATACCACTCTATTTTGTCATTAGAAACAATGAAAGCTAACTAAATTGGTCATTTTTTTTCTTGAAATAACTCGTCGACTTTTGATAGAACCTTCTATTGTTTTCATCTCTTTACTAAATCAGTACGGTACGTTAATACATTTGAATATTATTTTATGTGTTTTATATGCATCGTATTAAAACTACGCTGATTAATAAATGTTGAAATGTATAAGCTATATGCGACTGTCGGGTCGGGTGGACGTCTGTCTAACGTGGTTTTTCGATCACTGTATATATTTATGAAGCGTCGCGAATGGTTATGTTTGAAAGAAATGTAGATTGTTGCAGTTAGACTGTAGAATTTTTTTTTCTATACCTTTATTTAAAGTATATTTAATTTCTCTGTTTGGCAGTTACAATTGAAAGCAACATTGATTTACAGTTGGGTGTATTTTTCTCGTAATAGCTCATGAATGTGTGATTTCTAGTTTATAAAAGTAAGGCTTATAACATGTATTCTTGTAACACTGATTTTAAATTTTAATTACAAAATTAAAAAATGTACAGTGTATGTTAACAATTATGGTATATTGATTTGTGCGTGTCGAACGATGGGGTTTTCAAAATTTACGGAAAGGTTTTTTTTTTAATGCTGCAGATTACGAATCGGCATTTACTCGATACACAAATAAGAGATTTTTTTTTTGTAATTAAATTTCCTTTTAAAGAAATGAGAAATTCAATTAAGCTTGTCTCTGCCTTTGCGTCTACGTTACTACTAAAAATGCCTTTAAAACTACAGCGTAATTATTTTTTTGGTAAAAATTAAAAGTATCGTTTGAATGTTTGGCTTTGATATTACATTTTACCGCATAAAATCACTAAACAAAAACATGGAATTTAACTCACTTTTAGCGCCTCGATGGTTCTCGTCTTCAACTGCTCATCAAAGTTGCATCATTACATAACAAATAAATTTGCATTTTGGTACCTAATTTGACTAAACAGAAACTATCACTGTCTTTAATAAAGCAGCTAAATGCACTTTACGGTTTCCTGTAACTTGATCTTTGAAGCTTTATCACCGATAGCCACAAGTGAACGATTTAACAGCCGAATCGCCAAGGCCAATTTTTTTACGAGTCACAAAAGAGAGAAATAGAAACACAAATCATCAAAGAATTTTTTTTATAGTTTACATTGAATTGTACATTGTGTGAAAAAAAGAATTCGCAAACTACAAACTTAATAAAGAACATGGTACAGAAAGAAAGAAAAATAATGCTCGAAACTAGGTTTATTTCAAACTTTAAAAAAAAAATTAATTAATGGAAATGTAAAGATAAGTTACTAATTATTAAATCCACTTCCAACTAATAGTTAAATTTTCTTTTTTTTTTTTTTTTCGTTAAGGAAAAAAAATTTACACAAAACAAAAACCATTAAATAATGCATTAACAAACTTTTTCCCTATTAATACTGAAATCTTTTTAGCATTTTCTCCCATGCTTTTAGTAAAATAGCATTACGTCACAGTATTTCTAACATTTGCAATTCAGATTTACATTCCACGTAATTGTCGAGATACAAGTCTCTACAATGTTTACATCAGCCTTCGCTGACAACAACTGAAAAAAAAAATTACAAACCACTTTCCTTTCAACTAAGGTCAGCAGAGGAGGCACATTCAAAGCACTACTGATATCATGGTCCATTTATTAATGGGGAAAAATGTAAGGAAATTTTTCTGCACCCTCTTTAAGCGAATCCAAAGCCTTCGGAGCACTCATGAATTGCCTTGAGTAACATTGAGCGTAGTTTGTCGTAAGTTTCATAAGCCGGTAAATCCAATTGATTGAAACTGTCGAGATAAAAAAAAGTTGTTAACCACGTTTCATTCGTTTCGTTAAAATAACGTACCAAGTATGAGCTGATGGTAAACGATCCGTTGATCTATCGTCCCTATGAATCTGGAATTTCTGTGTGCCGTTCATGCCCTCCAACGCTGCAAATCCTTGCAACGGTACTTTGGACGTCCCCGTAACAAATTGGAGAAATTTGGCTCTGTCAGCTTGATCGAACGATCTAAGAGCTCTCCAAAACCACTGAATCTAGAAACGCAAATCGCAATTACTCACACGTTATTGTAACGATTGAAAGTGCACATACTTGTAAAGAATTCGGTTGATATTTGTGATATTCAGTATTCGATTTTAGATCATCTATGTCGATCACAGGTAATCCGGAAATCAGTAACTCCAACTCCTGTTCGTTGAAAATGGAGATGAGCCGTTTCGGTATAATATCGTAAAATCCTTCTAAGAAAGCGTTCAACTGTTTCCTGATAGCACCAGTCATTTTCATCTGACACACAAATCGCACATATTCATGTTTATTTTCTTCCGTAACCAAAATATTCCTGCCATTCGGTTTCAAATCCCTAACTTCAGTCACACCAAACTCTTGAACCTTGAAAAAACATTAAGAAAATCAATTTCCGTTTCACATTTTTGCATCGCCATTTACCTCTGTACTGAACGTGACTTCGTAATCCAAAGTCTTAATATCGTGCTCCAATAAAAACACCAATCCCTGATAAAATGCATAATCCTCACTTTCCATATCTTGATACCTTAAAAAGAAAGCAAGAAATCGTAATAAATTCGTAAAAGTCACATTTTTCCGGAGCTTACTTGACCGATTTGCCCAAAATGTGTTTATAAAAAGACCTAGTAAAATAACATTCCAATAACTTATTATCGTAAACGGCTTTTGCGATCACTCGGCCGACGAATTTAAAATAACTCAGATGGTTCGAATTGCAGTGCGAAGACGAATTGATCATGTAGGTGACGCGATCGCCAGGAGATGTTGTGAACAAGGCATACATCGGGTTGAAAATTTCCCTCGAAATGATGGTATACCACTCGCGTAGAAGGCCACCGGCATCTTGTCCCTCCTCGCCTTCGAACACGATGTAGAATCGGTTCTTCCAATCTTCCGAACTCCTGCGATGGAGTTCGCGAAACGAGTCCTCAAAAACGTGCTCTCGACGCACGTGGACCGCGAGATCCTCGCGTCGAATCCCTTCGTCCATTCTCTCCAGCTCTTGGCGGAAATAACGTCTCTTGATATCGAAATCCAGAACTCGCGTGTGATCCACCAACACTGCAAACGGCCCATCTGCCAACGGAGTAGTCGACTGTCGCAGAATTTGGTTCAGTACCGTTCGGTGGGTTTCTTGAAAAAACAGAATAATTAATATTTCAATTTACTGCACCGATGACTTGAATTACCTGCAAATTTAAGGAACTTTTGTGTATCAGCAGGCAAGTTAGCACTGGTTTGCGACTGCTCCAACATCATCATCATGTCGTGCGGCCCCAAAGCCGACAAAAGCGGTCTGGAAGCCGAAGCCTGAGCGTCGACAGGAAGCGGTGACAACGGAGCAATGTCCTGATGAATGTGCGACAACTGGCTCTCGCGACTCTCCATTCGAGACTCGCGTTTCCTCTCGTTCTCTTTGTCCATTGCCGACGCATGCACGAGGAAAAACGCCTCGACCGCCGGTTGAAGAACCAACACGGCGTGATGATCGGGCGTGTCGGCCAATTCGACGAGACACGAACTCAGCGTCTCCCACAAATCGCACAACTTCAATTGCGTGCTCAATCGTGGCATCCGCAACCCGGTATCTTCCGGTTCGACCAGCTGTTCGCTGTTCTTGGCCACCAACGGCGGAGGCGGTGGGGGCAACGGGGGTGGTGGCGGCGGTGGCGGTTCCTCTAGCTGCCGTTGCTCATCTTCTTGCGAGGCGACGTCTGCTTCGGTCGGTGGCGCAGTCGGCACTTCTCGATTCGGAAAAGCAAATTCCACATCCATCGGCACATCCATCGGCACTTCCGCCGAAGATGCGGGAACCGGCGTGGAACTCTCGGTTGGCTCGAGAGTTGCAATCGAGTCGTTTGCCGTTGCATTGTTCGCTTGATTTTCGTCCAACATCGCAATTTCGACCACAGATTGAACTTCGGTTTCGATGGACACTTGAAATAAAAGAAGAACGTTTTAAAATATACAGAAAATCAGATTATGTGAGAGAAAAAATTACTTCTTCTCTTGGCTTTCTTTGCAACCATCCTGGCAGCTTCTCGCAACTGAATGATCACTTTCAAAATACGCAAGAAAAAGGCCTGACTCGACGTTTTGCTGGTGAGCATCGCCATGGACGGCAACTGCAGCTCCCTTCCTCCCTTGATCTTACTCGGAGCCGTTATGACGACCGTATCTTTGGTGAATCGATCGTAGAGGACGCCCTTCTGGACGCGCGACACTTCGTTGCCAAATCCCTCTCCGTCATCGACCTCGGCCTCCAACTTGTCCGCCTTCTCGATCTTGATCTTTGCATTCAAGTTTCTCAGTTCCAGCATCAACGTATGTATGTGGCCGCAAACGACGATCCCCAGTTCGCGTGCCCCATTCAGAAGCAAACGAAGAACCGCTTCTCGAGTTTGCGAACTCCCTCGCGACAACTGTAGCAAGAGCGCCGTCGCGTCTTCGAGACCCTCCTCTGAGCAAGTCTTTGAAATCAGCACGTCAACTGCCAACTGCAAATGTTGTTCAGATACTATTTCCGGTAAGAGCATCGAAACCGACGACGATGCACTTGCCGATGACTGTCGATCTTCGTTCGTGGCCGCTGCATCCTGCCTGCTGTCTGAGCCCGTGGTAGACGCCGCGGGTGCTGGTCGATGTGTACTTTGGGTCAAGGGCGGCACGTTGGCAGCCTGGTTGCCGATGTCGGGCAGCCCGAGCGAGACGAGCGCGAGCAGTCGCAGCAAGCGGTCGGTCAAGACGGAGCTTCGTTGGATGACCGAGTGCGACAACATGCCAATCAACTGGCCTAGAGGTGACGCCTCGAACGTCAGGTTGAGCTTCTCCTCGTCCACGATCGTTATGCTGTGAATGCGCGCGACACTTTTCCCTTTCCTGCTGCCACTGATCGAATCTAACTTGACCAACAAGTCCCAGAAATCCGTTTCCTGGCCCTGAGATGTGCTCGACGAGTTGGCAGCGACGTTGGTCTGCTGCCCCGGCTGCTTGAAGTCTCCCCGACTGTCGCTTCGCATCGAGTTCGCTTTGCACGCGTCGATCGCTTTCGTGTCGGATGGTTTGGTGCTGCTTAACTGGCTGCAGACTGGCACCGGCACTTTTGTTTTACCGTCGGACGGCACCAACTCCTTGTTACACCCAGGTACTTCTTTCGCTTTCGATGGTAAAAAATGACTAGGAAAACTTTTCCCTAAAGAAATAAGCGTGTCCAATACGTGCCTGCATAAATTAGCAATTAATTCATTTGTAGATTAATCAAATTGAAAATTGAGAAAATATCGAGTTTGCGCAAACGGATTTTTTTCGAGAGAATAATCCTTTGCACAAACTCGATATCGATAAACGAAATACTTGCCTGCAAATGACGGGCGCAGCCTGAGGATGAATGGAAACAACAGTAGCGGTGGGAACGACACTCGAGTGTTTTTCCGACATTCGTTTGCCACTCGAATGACGTTGGATTTGGAAGACGTTTGCTCGACAACCCAAGGCTGCGTCCAAACTGATCGACAACCAGGACGGTTGGCTGCGATTGAACGTCAAATCTGATCGCTGCAACACGAGAGCGTCGCCTTGCGACTGTTGACTCCGGCTCCGTTTCACTTTCGGCTCGATCAACGGCACCGAAGACGGCGGAGGGTCGAGCGGCTGGCACTCGTGGGTCCTTTCCATGATCGACAAAAGACTCTTGATAACCCAGTCACGCGTAGGTGCGTGGTAGCACAAGTTCCTCAACACTCGGTGCAACCGACTCGTGTTCAATTTCGGCTCGTCCACGAACAACAACACGAGAAGACACGTGAGTGCCTCGTGATCCAACAGCTGTCGTCCTCGCAAGCGCACCGAGTTGTTCGAAACGGCTCCCAGATGATTTCCTCCGCTGCTCCGATTTTGAATAGTGTTCCACGCCCACTGGCCGCGCTGAGGGTACCCTGTGTGTATAGTGTAGCGCGTCCCCAATCTGCCGGCACTTCTTAGGATACTGGACAAGGCCGTGCTTCCATGATTGAAAAACCTTTCCTGCATTTGACGTTGTCTCGCTTCCAGCTCACGTCTCAACGACTGTGCCTCGGCTGCCAAATCCGCAGGCAACACCGCCAACACGCTGTCGTCCATATCGGCCAAAACCTGAAAAGATCGTTTTCGGTCTATTTTAATACGTTTTCTAACAAATAGAATAATCTCGACTCACCTGCTGCCTCAAACCCGAAGGTAACGCTTGAATGAAACCGGCAGGATCTACAGGCGCCTCTGGATTCGAGTTGAGCGCCTCAAGTCGCTGCCGTTCTTGCCTCTGCTGGGCGAGCACCTCTTCTTGAATGTTGGGAGGTAAAGCGGCTAAAAACTCGGGATTCACTTCGGTGAAACCTTCGGCTTGAGCTTCGGTGGCCTGTGCTTGCGCCCGTTGCCTGAGTCGCTGCAGTCTCAGCTGCTCGGCGATCACTTCTTGCCTGATGTTGTCTGGCAACGCGGCCAAAAACGACGGATCCACCCCTTCCGGAATCTCCAAATCGCCAAGAATGCCCGAAAAGTCTTCGGATAACTGCTGGCTCGACGGCCCCGGAGTCGACGTGGCGAAGTTGGCCGTTATCGACTCGAGATTAGCTGCGCTGCTGGTCATCAGTCGTTGCTGCAACTCTTCGTCCAGTCGCGGCAGCATCATATCGTTGGTGTTGAAAATGTTGACTCCTCTTTCCAAACCATGGGACATGGACAGATCTTCGGGCGTTATGTTGGCGGTCTCGAGAGAGCCGGTCGACTCTGCGTCGGCGATGGGCGGAGTGGCCGCAACGCCTTCCGCCGTGCTGAACACACCGCTTCGATTCGACTGGCCTTCGAGCACCTCCTGCGACCGAGAAGCGTGCATCATGACCAAGTTAAACGCCTCGTCAAACAAACTGGTCGGCGTGATGTTGAAACCGCTCTGAGTGACCTCCATCGGACTCGTCACCGTCTCCAGAGTGGACGTCGGCTGCACCACCGAGCATTCGGTGGGCCGTTCCGACATCGAAGGCACGGGAGTCAGAGCCAACGACGACACCTGCGTGCCCTGAAGTGGCGTCGAGGTCAACACACTCGAAGCCGTGCTGGTGGTCGTTGGAATCGTAGGTAGCGATGGCGTGGTCGTCGAGTTTTCTAAATTCTCTACCGTCGACTGAGCAGGACCGGTGTTCTCTGGCATCGTCAAGCCACTCGACGTCACCTGGACGGCCAGAGGGGTGGAGAAGCGAGTGGGGCACAAGACCTGATCGACGATCGACTGCGCTAATTGGTCGGTGGTCATGACTGCGTTTTCCTCGTTGGAAGCTGGCGTAGTAGTCGTTTGTAGCAACGGGATCGACTGAAGACCTCTGGGCGATGTAGTAGACTGAGTGCTAATCGGGGTGGTGGATTGCATCGAACACATGATGGACGACGAGTTGTTTTCGGCCACCGTTATTTCCATTTCGCCCAAAGCGGTGTTTGCAGCGCCTTCCTTCTTTCCGACCACGTCCACGTTGAGCGCGGTCCCTTCGTTCTCCTTCTTCTTTTCCTCCTCTTCTATCAATTTCCTTCGCTTTTCTCTACGTTCGGCTAACTCCTCGTCGCGATACTTCTCTAGAACTTCTATGATCTTCAACTTACTCGCTAGAGAAAAACACGTTTTACCACGGTCGATTATTTACTTTCAAATTTTAATTTTTAAACCAACCTGTTACGCAGTCGTGAATGCTATCCCCATCCAACACTCTCGATTCTTCCGACCATCTCACAAGAGCGCCCGGTATGCCTGCGAGTGTCGTCGGAGTTCCACCGCCCAACAACGTGTTCTGATCCTATTTTTACAACAAAATCAGTAAATTAGAATTGAAAAAATCGAGGATTTCTAAGTTTTCTCACGTGTATTTCGAACAAGTCTTCGTCGGTCGCCAAAATGCGAAAATCGTCGTTGGTGACCAAAACCCGCGTCTGTCCTTGTTGCGGCGTGAGGCTCGAGCTGAGTTGCAGCACGTCGTGGGCCGTGCTGGGTCCGAGCAATCGCTGAAGAATGGCAGGAGGATTCGGATGTCTGCCGCTTCCGGCATACACTTGCCACGTCGGGTTGTGCGGCGTTATGCGGTATCCTCTCTGCCTTCCGGTGCGGTGAATGCGAGACGTGAGCGACGACTGCATGTCGCCGTGTCGGATCAAGAGCGGATGGTTGGTCGCAACAAGGCCGGGAGCGGGCGGAACGGTCGGGCCTAAGTAGAAAAAATCTTGAGTGTAAAACAAATATGTAATGACGCTTAATTTATGACAGTCAAACGAATGAACTGCAAGGGGTCGTCAGTTCATTTCTTGACGGAGTAAACAATGAAATTTGCAAATTTTGCATTAGAAGTTTGTAAAATTCTGAAAACATAAATAATAAATCGATGGAAAATGCAAAATAAGCAACACCACATTTGCCAAATTAAGTTCGGCACTTTTTTTCATTTCTTTTTTCGGTAAACAAACCAAAGCGGGCAATCTTTTCATACATTGCGAATTACACGCAGAACCATTAATTATTTTCTTGCAAACATCAGTTATGGCTTTCTTGGTTGCAGAAGCATCGCAAACGCAATTTTAGAAGCCAAATTAAATTCTGCACTCGACATTCACTAAATAAAGCGATCAATTTCAATTGCAGAGATTAGAACTAATTTCAGTGTTTTGGCTCAAACTTTCACCTTCAAATAGAAATCTTTTACTTTCTGCAAGATGCACCAAACCACCGATTTCCGTTCTCAAAAAAAAAAAATATTTACGCAACAAGATTGCTGGTTTGATTTTTCACCACAAGCTATTATTAAATGCCTTAACAGTGTCAACATAACTTTGTTAAACGCATCTCGATACAAAAACAACTCTACAGCTTCAGCCATTTTCCAATGCATCCTACATCTCACCTGAACTTTCATTCCCATTTCCAGTTTCATCGTGTAAACCAAATGGCAACTGGAAGGTGCGAATCGTATCAGGCGCACCAAACACAATTGAAGGACCACCTTTAAAAAGCATCAGATTTCCATTCAAAAAGGAAAAAAAATGTACAAAAAATATAAAATAATAATAAAAGAAATGAAATAAACAAAATTAAAAATGTAAAGAAAAAAACATGAAACAGAACAAAAAAAACACAAACAAAAACTTTTCGTGAATATAATAAAATTTCTCGTATACCTGAATTAGGGAACATTTCCTCCAGTTGTATGAACAAATCCTCACTGCGGTCGTGGATTCTGAAAAGCGCATCTTCCAGCGCAGCTTCGTATCCTTCTTCTGCATCGTAGTGCGAGACATCATCTTCCTCCTCGTCCTCGTCTTCGTCGTCGTCTTCGTTATCTTCGCCTTCGTCGTCCTCGTGATCCTCGTCGCGATCACCCTCGTCTTCGCTGCGCGACGTGTCAGACTCGGATTCCGTGTCGCTACTTTCGTGGTGTTCGTTTTCTCCTGGAAAATTTTTGGAAATCAGTACAAATTCAACACAAAACGTCAATTCATTACTTTCGTGTTGACTCATCATGGTCGAGTCGTTTTGCTCTATGTCCTCGGTCTCCATTATCATGATGTCGCGGCTTTCCGAACGTTGAGAGTTCAGTTGATTGTCGTTACGCTCAAACAAGTGATCTAAAATCTCTTCCTCTGCCTCAGCTTGCCTTTCGTTGACGCTATCGAGAACCTCGGTCGAAACGGTCACATCCAAGCCTTTAAAATTCAAAAATAAATTTTTAAAAATTATAAATTCGGTTTTTTTTTTTCGTACCATCGTTGTCCGTGTTGTCTGTGACATCTTCCACCGTAACTTCGTCGTTGGCGTTTGTCGCTTCTGATGTGGTGGTGCCGGTCGGAACGGTAGGCACGTCATCTTCCATGAATCCTTCGTCTCTGTTGTTGGCCGTTTTCTGTTTGGTGTTCGATTTCGAGCCGAGCAGTGACGCCGGTTGGTTCACAATCCTCGACAGTGTTTCGAGCGGTTTCAGCGCTGCATTTATTGTGGCCGCCATGCTCGGACTGGACAGATCCAAACTGTGCGGGATGCGAGCCAAATCCGTTATCAGTCCTCTTCTCAATAAAATTCGAACCATATTATTCATACTGAAAATTTTAAAAAAAATGGAATTAAAGGCAAGACACATAAACAGGAAAAGGTCTATTATACTTTGTCTGTTGTTGTTTGAAAGACGGTGTGCCCAAAGGTTGATTCTGCGGACTCCCAGACGAGGGACACGACTCGATCATGACATTAACGAGGCTCGTCAACGATTGCAGTCGAACATGCTTGTCGTTACTCTCGAGCAAAGACAACGCTCGACTCAAGGCTCCTTTCACCTCGTTGACGACCGACGTTTGCACTTCCGGGCTGTGATTGCACGATGAGAGCGCCGCAATCAACATCTGGGCCAACGCTGGAGTGTCCTTGTCCGAATTCGTCTGACACTGAGGAACTAGTTCGTCCAAAATGAACGCCAATGCTGAGCAATCCTTTAAAAAAAAAGAATGATTTTTAAATGATAAATTTCGAAATTTAAATTTTAACTCGTACTTCAACAATCAGCTCGCTTTGACCGCCATGAAACGAGTATTCTGTGACCAGTTTTGCACAACCTGCATAGGACCGAATCAATTCCGCCAACAGACGGCATATGGACGACTTGGGAAGCAGCGGTCTCAATTTTTTCGCCGCTTCTTCGGCGCGCGGATCTCTCGCATTCGCCTCCTTGTTGGTTTTATTCTCTGCACCCACGTCCATCACGTTTGTCTGGGTTTCGTCCTCGTCTACTTGAAGGAAGGCACTCGCGCTGGTGTTCCTGACTATTTCTTGTCTTCCGCTGAAAATACTTTGCAAGCCCGAGGATGTACCTCCTCCAGCGATGGTCTCGGCTGCTGAATTTTCAGCGACAGTAGAATTTGCAGGTGGAGGAGTGGCTAAAATACAAATAAAATAAGGATCGACACTTTTAAAGAATGGAAATCTCTCTTACCCTCATCCAAAACTGGCGTTTTAACCGCAAGCGCGTTCAACAAATCGCAAACGACTTCTTTCATCGGTCCCTCCAACATCGGAATCGGTGCAGGTTTTGCCGGCACACTTCGCAAAATCTGAACGGCATTGGAGCCCACAAAGCGAGACTCGTCATCATCACCTAAATATATCGGGGGGAAAAAATTAACAATTCGTTCATTTCGAGTGATCAGATAAATGGAATTCACCTCTTCTTGACCCTGACGGAACGACAACACGTAACACGTTTTTGCTCACTTCTGAAAATAACTCGGGATTTCGGCATGCGGCTGGACCCAACATACGCAACAAATAATGCAACTCTTTCGAGCCCATAGTCGAATTCGGCGAGCAAGTCAACGAACGAATCACCTTCTCCATCGTGTGCTTCAGCGTGTTGGGTTCTTCTAGTACGTGTCGAATCAAGAGTGTGGCCAGAGATGTGAAGCCCGGAAATGCCGACGTCTGATTCAGGTTCAAAAGGAGGCGAGGTCCGTTCAACTCGGCGAAAACGACTGCGTTTTCGTGATTCCTCGTCATGCGAAGCGAAAGACGCAGCACCGCGTGCAGCGTGTCCGGTTCGACGGGGATCTCGATCAAACCGACAGAGGCACGCACGATGCACGTCGCTTGCTCGTTGCTCAACCCTTTGATGATCTTCACTTCCGGCAACTTGGGAGTGGGCGTCAGAGTGGGCGTGCTTTCTTCCGTGTCCATCGTGTTGGTGGCGGACTCGTCTTTCTTCTCCTCCGCCTCCTTCTTCTCTTTGTTGTTAGCACTTGCCGCGTCGTCTTTCTTCTCGTCACGCGACTGTAAAGCGAGCATGATGGGTCTTCTGTTGCCCGTTTCTTCGTTGATTTGCAGCATGGGACCGAACTGGACGGTGTACCGACGTCGACCGGCCGTGAATCGCACGCTCTGTTCGCCACTGCTGTAAGAATCGTCGATCGTCTTGTTGTTACCGGCGCTGTAGCTGCACCATCGTCCGGTGCGATCGTCAAACCATTTCCAAACGTGAGATACCACCTGATTAAATCAAAAATCTATTTAATACTAATTCTGGAACAACAATCAAAAAATAAAAATATAACAATCCAAGTTTCACACATGCAATTGTTTAAAACTAAGGAAAACTAAGAATAAGAAAGAAATAGAAATGAAAAATTACTTGTAAACGTACAGATGTCATAGCAGCTTTGCGCTTCGACGCTATCGAAGTTTTCTCGTACAAATCGATCAGCAACAGTAACGGAGCCAACCATTTTGGCGTCATGACGTCCCGAGTCAAACTCATGCGCTGATTCGCAAGGTCCAACAATCTAACGAACATATCCAAAACGCCATTCGATTCCACTATTTCTGCGCAAGCCATTTTCATCTCCTAATAACGACAGAAAATCATTTAAAAATGAAAGCAATAACGAGAATAAAATAAATTACCTCGAACAACAGCGTAAACAAATGTATTCTCACGGCGGTTTTACTCGCTTCCGGCATCGTGCTCAACTGATTTGCCCACTCGTGGACAGTCCTGGTGTCCAGTCTCGTCATCGGAGCCATCGCTTTCATCAATTCGGCCGCATTTTTCGATATTTGGTCGAGCAAACATTCGAGCATCTCCGTTCTCCATTTGTCTCCGTTTCTCTGTACGACCGCGCAAAGCAGATCGCACACACGGTATACCGTGTCAGGTAGCATGTCGAGCAAACGAAGACAACCGGGTAACATGGTGTGACTGAACCCATCGAACACGTCGGCCGACAATGGATCTTCCTTTTCTTGTTTCTCGCGTTCGACTTCTTTCTGGTCCTCTGTTTGCTGCTTTTCTTCGTCGTCGGTTTTCTGAAGGTAAATATTTAAAAATGAAAATAACTACCAAACATATCTCACATTTCATGGACCACGTCAACATATTACAAGACCAATTTTTCTCAAATTCATACAGTATTACCCTGCTTTGGATATTTCATTTACAACTGACGACCTAAACTCGAAAATCATGTCAACAAGCGTTATTAATCGAAAAATGCACTCAGAAATTCAAACAATAAATGCAACTCTAAAACTGCACAATTTAACATGATTCATTACCAATCACTCAATCAAATCAACTCAAAAGACACGAGTGTTGTTTTCTGCTAACTTCTATTCAGTTTATTTACCCACGAATTTATAAACGAACAAAAACGAAAAGGAAAATGTAATTCGATGTGAAAGAGAAGGAAACACTGATTTTTTTTAATATTAAAGTCCAGGAAACAACCTGTGTGGTGTATTAAACATTTATACCAAACTTCCATTTCATTCGATTACATTTTCATGATTTGATATTCAAATAATCTTGCAACAAATCATACGAGAAAACTAGTGAGCACTCAGAAAATCATTATTTGATTAACAATTGATGCCGCATACGATTTCATTTTTTCTCAAATCCAGGAATCAACTGTAATACTCTCTCCAACACCAATTTACTTATATTTAATAAAATATTTTCCACCACTCACTAGGATATTAAATCAATAATTTTAAAAATTAACTCCAATAAAACACACTACAGCAAATAAGCCCAAACCGACACTCGGGCATTGTGTGGCCACCCCTGCTGAAAAATACTTTTTCTCAAAATTTTTTACCACTTACCACATAGGACAATTATTACAGTTGAGTGCTAATATAAGTTTACCTCAAAATTCACAATGCAGTTGTGCAAAAATCAGTTACATTTACAATTGTCAATCACAGAATGCGTTTAGGACAGTTTGTACAACCACAAGCGCAAAAAACCTTATATTAGCACCATCGCAATTGAAGAATTTCTAAAAGGAAATTTGCACATTACCAATGCCCCATCAAAATAACGAATGCTAGTAAACACATGAAATAACTGCACTTTCCCATTCCATTAATTCTGACGATTAGTGTTCTTGCCCTTTCATGCATTAAAAATACATAAAAGCACAACGTTGCACACCGTGTTTTCGTTTATAAGGGTTAACTCAAAACGTAACAAAGTTACAAACAAAACAAACAAAAAGAAAAAAATTCAATTTAATCAATTATTTCAATCTATTTTATTTCTTTACCTGATTAGTGGACATGAGAACGCTTTCGCCCAATGACATTGCAATGGCACGCAACATTTGGTCTTCTTCAGACAGGTTCAGTTCCACTGAACCACCAAGCCCCTGCTAAATCAACAATGAGTTTCAAATTAAATTAACCCATTTAAACGAGTACAATAAAAATACAAACATCCGACCACCAATAAACGAAATCACGGTTCACTTGCGTAACTCGACAAGTGAAATGCTGCGTTCGTAGACAAACAGTCGCTTTGGATTCATGCAATTCATGTATCCACAGCGAATTTAACAAATTATTTATAATATTTCATTGTGAATGCACCCAGCGCTATACTTGCTTCACTTTACCTATATAAATGAGAAATTGCTAATTTTTTTTCCTCTTTACCTGATTGAGTCTTGAAAGTAACAAAGGGTTGGTTAGTAGGTAATCGGTGGCTTGCTCTACGGTATTTGTGTGTATCAACGCCTCGCTAGCCGCTTCTCGTGAGAAACCCATGTCCATCAGCTGCTTATTTGGGCGAATGAATAGAACAATATCAAATAAACGAAGAAATTTAAGTGAAAAAATCAATACCTGTTGAAGATGCTCGGAATTGACTTCGAGTTCGTCGAAATCACGGTTTCTTCTCGCCGCCGTGCCACTGGCCGCGCTGGTCGAATCGACCGTCGAACTATCTTTTTCCTTCAATTTTTCTTTGATGATCGCCTCTCCTTGAAAAATGTGGCACAAAATCGCCAAAATCGATTCGGACATCCTTCCGCCGTACGTCTTGAGGGGTTTTCTGTCCCACAGGTACATGACGGACTCGAAAGCTTGCTGTCGGATGGAAAAAAATGTTCAAAAGTTCGTTTTAAAAGTAAATGGATGATTGCAATACTTTGTGCGTGTGGATCAAATATAGTAAAGGGTTAAAAGGTGTGAACCCTGGCTGGCACGATTTGTTAGGTAGCGTGTGTGGAGACTCCAGTACTGTTTTCGGGTTGACCATTTTCTCTAATAGCATCAACCAAGCGTCTAAAAACTCTCCGGTTCCATCTGGAAGATCTGGATGCTCGACTCCGTCTTCTAAAGGCACATTTCCGCCGCAAGACAGTGCCCAACGAAACGTTCTGTTGAAATTTAATCGTGTGTCGCATTATTTTATCATTAGTTTGCATAAAATCGAAAAAATTTACCCGAAAAATGCGTTTTGGCCTCCTGAAGATAAAAATTTCTGCAACATTAAATGATAGGGAAATTTTTTCTCGTCGAAAAGCATGGGTGACGTAAAACCAATAGAGCAAATAAAGAAAGTGAGTCGAAATTTGGGCACCGGCGAAACCGGTGACGAGTCCCAAGACAACCCGTTGGTTAATAATTTTGTCAGCGCCGACGCAACAGCTCTAGCGGCTGGCGTTGGTAGAGTCGGCGGATTCGGGATTTGTTGTCCTCTTCGTTGTCTCATCGGTGATCCGACACACAACTAAAACAATTAAATAAAATTAATTTTCCAATACGATTTTTTTATTTTTTGCAACCTACTTTTACTAAAAGGCCAAACAACTCGGCCAAAGCTCGTCCCAATCTGGAGGATCCCGACAACAACGGTTTGATCTGCTTGATTTGCGCCTGCAACACCGGCGACAATTTGCTTTTGTTTTTAGTTCCGTTTCCATCAGCTGCTCCTGCAACACCCAACGATCCCGAGTCGTCCACTTCCATCGTGTTGCTGTCCGTCGACAGAGCTTCCATCGCCGACGTCACTCCATTGCTCCCGAGCTCCCCGGAAGCGTTCGTCAATCCGGACGACTGTTCCTGCTTGAACTCCTTCGGCAACATCTTCTCCAAGTCCTGTTTTCCAAACTCACAACCGGGTGGCAACGCGTCTTCGCTGCACAGGGCCAATAAGACGGTACTTTCCCACACGAGCGATGTGTACAGTCGACTCAATCCGTTCAGGACGTCCAGGCCCAACTGCGAACCCCAATGGTTCATCGAAATCGTTCGAATGTCACTTTGTCCAGTCCGGCAAACGTGCACAAACATCATGATGTACGAATGAGCAGCCGACATGGCATGTAACAACGGGGTGGCTTGAGCGGAGTTGACTGCGTCGGCCACACCGGACGCAGAAGCGAGTTCGTGAAGCAGTACGGAACCTCCAGGCGAATCCAAGGGTTTGTGTAACGGTTCCAACAGTTTGAGAACTTCGTTCAAGTGAATGAGACCTTGTTTTAACACTTGTGGTTCGTGAGCTAAGTTCTGGATTTAATGATTTAACGATTAGAGAATTGAAATTTAAGAGGGAAAAAAATGCATCATCTTACGGTTACCAGTATTGACTTGCACACGCTGGCAACAGCCTGGCAAGACGGTGTGATGGGAAAATCCACGGGCAAATTGGGCAACCCCAAAATGCTCATCAGCGGCACCAAACCGTGTTGAGTGACAAATTCACGACAATGATCATCGGTTGAATTATTACTCAAGATTGCATCAACGAACTTCATCTATTGGAATAAAAATAGTTAATTAAACCGGTGTAAATAGATAAATGGTTTCGAGTTCGCACGTACCACATTAAGGACGTAATCCATCAATGGAACTGAAATTTTCTGCTCTGAACTTGCACTGGAACCATCTTCCAGTGCACCCGAATTGGCTGGTTGGTGCGTTTTTAGCGTGCTCACGTGACTGGTCATACTCGACACGTCGTCTTCCTCTTCCTCCTCTTCCGAGGAACCACCGTCAGTGGGAGCGGATCTCGCACTACTTCCGTGCACTGGCTCGTTTTTGGCTGCAGGTCTAGAACAGACGTACTTCGGGTCTCGGCCCATGACGCACACTTCTTCCAACAACTAAAAGAACCACGGTATGCTGTAATCACAAGAGCGCGAGCCAAGAAAATATTAACATACCTTAATTATTGCAGCAGTGGCGTCCGCTTTCAAACTCGGTTGATGCCTCATCAATTCATCCATGGCATTGCCCAAATTACTAGCAGTATCTCCCATTGGGTCTGAACTTCTTCGACGTCGCATGGCCGTTAGATAATCGGGAGACAGCAATACCTTAAACAGCCGTTCGAAAGGTTTGCATTGAACAAATGCCTGCAGACCACGCGCATTCAGACACAGGGCACCGAAAACGTTCGGCAAAGAGCCCAAAACTTCCCTCGTCGCAGGTACCTGCAAACAGTAGTTCGGTTAGATAAAATTCAAATAGAACGCTCGAGAAACTCACATCTTTAATCAACAAGGCGTGTAAAATGACATCGGTTAAGCCACTATCTTGTAACGAAGATAGTAAAGACGGTTCCTGGAACACATATACTGTAACCACGTCAGTGGCTACAAACAAAGACAATTAGTTTTGGTTTGGCGAAAATCAAAAATGAATATTTCATTTATGGAAATGTGCATTAAAATTTCTTTGACATTAAAAATTAATTAATGAAAACGAAAAATCAATACTAAATTTCATCTGGCACCTGGCGGGAGAAGGAACTTGAATGAATAACAAGTGCCTTACTATTAGGGTGCCCTATCTATAGTTTGTTCGTTTAATTTAAAAAATTTACCTAAAAGAAATAAAGATGGGCCGTAATATTCAGCGTTACTGACTATGTGTTTCAAAGAACGTGGAAGAGATCCATCCATGACTGAAAATTAAATAAAAATTCATTAAATTCCCACGATTCAATGTGAAATGCAAATTCGTACCATGTCGAATACTATCAGAAAAAGCAGGTTCTTGAATGGCTTTTTTCAAAAAATTTAACATCGACTTTAGCAACGCGGCTCTCTGCGGAAAGCACTGAACAGCTGCAATTAAACGAAAAATATTTTTATATTTTTGTGCTGTGCCAAGTTTTATTTTATCCTCACTTCTTCCTTCTGCTCGTTGGCCACCAGCAGAGGGGGACGAGTTTGTAGACGGTTCGTCGATCAAACTGACCGTCAAATCTGCATTATCTACGGCCATGGGTTCCGTTTCTGTTGTTTCGGGAGTGTTAACAGACACGTTAGCATCCAAAGCTTGCGAGGTCGATTGATCTGGAATGGGGTCTTCACGATTTTTCGGTCTGATGACGAACGGTTGCTCCTTGCGGCAGATGTCGACTTCCACTTCCAGTCGGTGAATGAAAGAGGTGAGTCCACCGTGCGACTGCAACGCTTGTAAATCAAGATTCGTGATCAAATCGACCACACGAACAGCTCTGGTGACAAACTGAACGAAGAAAACAAAGTAAATTTAAATTTTCACTGATGCGATTGTTCTTTCTTACGGTAACGTGTTCCAGTTCCGTTCCGGGCCAGTTTATAACTTTGAGCAATGATTCCATCATCCCGCAAGCAACGAGTGCTTCTCCACCTAACAATAAGAGTTAAAATTTTAAAATACGTTTCGAAATAATAATAATAATGTAAATTGCGTCGTACCACTTTCATAACTAGCCAAATGATAAAGAAAGGAAAAAAGCGCAGTTGCAAAGTTGATGGCAAACGGTTCAACAGACGGATCGGTTATGGATTGGATGCAACTTCGAACTAGAACCGGTAAAAACCCGTGATATGACGACGCTCCCGTCGCGTCTATGATGGTATTTAACTTTGGATTTCTATCTAAATGAATGATGGACGTCAAAGTCCGAAGAGACGACGCTTTTATTTCCTGAAATACAAACGATTGAGTGTCGATTCGTAACACAAACCAAAAAGATACTTACGATCAATTTGGGATCGTTTAATTCCAAAACGTCGACTAGTTCTTCGATCAGTCCATTGTACAGTAACGAATTGACACTGTCTTGTAACGCGTTTGAGTAGACTGAAAACAAGTTCGATAAAGTTTAAATAACTAAATTTCCATATTTTTCACACTTTTGATACCCAATATCGAGAGTGCCTGCAACCTCGCTTGAACGCACTGCAATCTTCTCGCGTAATTCGAAAACGACTGGGCTAATCTGACGTGGGTAAACAGCAACATCTGAAATTTGCATTAAACATAAAATTGAAGGGAACGGTTACGAACTTCCACCATATTATTTCAGATTTTAATTTCTATTCGTGATCAACAAATTTACATTTAAACGATAGGTTGAGTAAAGCTTATTTAGCATAAATAACTAAATTTATTGGAGGGGTTGGGGGAAAATAACATTTCATTCATCACATTTGCCTGTAATAAGAACTTAAACGAGTTAAGGTTCTTATACATACAAAAAAACAGACTTGCTAATTGAAATAGGACTGACTTTTCAAGCCCCCAGAACTAAGTGTCTATTTATGTTTTGTCTATTTACAAAATATGTGTGTAATAAATGATATTTCCAAACCTGTTTACTCTGCGGTACTTGATAGGATTCTATTAAATCTTCCATCACTTCTGCCGATGATTTAGTTGTAATTTGGTCAATGTTTTCTATATGAATGCAACTGACGACGTTGGAAGAATTCTAATATACACAAAAAAATATATAATAAAGTCACTTTAAATTTAAATTCATTTCTAACTATTACTTTTCTTCCCGACTTTTCTTCACAACTTTCAGAATAAAATTCAAAATGTAATGTAGTGGCACTTGAAGGAAAATTCTACAAAATCAATATTTTTTAATGAAATTATTACTTTTAAAATTCTCTTAGCCGCACGCCATTGCACAACTTTTTTAAAATAAAGTTTGAAAAATTATCAATAAAATCCATTAATTTTAAACGAATTTACAATTTTTCTTTAACTTTTTTCCATCAAAGCATCGAGCAAATAGTTTGCGGCATTTAATTGTAACAATTCTTACACTTATAGGTAAATTTTGACAACATTCTGCTAAACCAAATCCATTTTCTTTTCCACCCCAACTCTGCAAGAAAGAATAAACTCTCAGTAACCCGAATAAAACTCAAATACAACAACACTCACTTCAGCTATGTACATCAGCCGCGTTAACAAGGATTGTCTTCTTTCACCTGTTAACCTAGTGATGAAATTTGAACGCTTGCTACAAATATCAAAAAAGATTCATTTGGTTTCATCAATTCCATCGAGATTCCCTTTTTCTAATTCGTACCTAAACACATACAGCAAGTGGAGCACAGTCAAAACTAAATTCATGTCACTCGACGACAAGAGACAAGTTAAGTGCTCCACAGCATTGTACAAATGGCGTGAAAAACTACTTTCGATTAACAAAGCTGTAAACTGAAGAATTTGAAGCACTAGTTCCTTGGTCTGCAATTCGAAAAAAAAAACGTGTTAATATCAAATTGAAATTTAGATTTTAATTTTGCTTTACCTTTTCGTTACCAGGTAAATCACAGGGTAAAACCCACTGCTGCGCACTTGTTTTTGTAACGGCAGCTTCCAAAATCGAGTCGAACATATCAAGAACATCGGCCCAGTGATAAAGTTCGCACTGTAAAACAAAATAAATTTATTAGAATTTTGTCATAAAAGTATAAAACATTTTATCGTATCAAAAATTATTATTTCTTTCAAAATATATAAAATTTATTTGTTTTTAATAATGACTAAAAACGCACAACTAACAACAAAGCAACATATTTTTCGTTATTTTAAGAGTTATTGACTTAGCCTTTAGTTATAAACAAAGAAAACAATTTTAAAAAAAGCACCTTTCCATAATTCCAACTTTTAATCTTCTGTAATTCGACTAACATTTCGTCAGAGGAACAAGATTTCAACTTATCGATCAACGCACGGCAATCGGGAGGCTGAAAACAAGAGATTTTGTTAGAAAGTGATGATTTTGCTCACACAATGCACGTTTCGAGCATCGATTGGTATCTTACCACCTCCGAAGTGCTTTTTTTCAGTTTATTTCTATCAATCTTCATATTTATATTTGTGAAAACGCTACAAAAAAAATTCCCGTAAAATCCTCAAACACAATATTGAGGCAAAGGAGCTGACATATCTTCTATCGGGGAAAAATCTAGCAAACGTGGCCACAGCAATAGCTTCTTATACCTAAAAGAGAGTTAGAAAGTGTAAATAAAACGATCAAACTACTTTTTCGAGTTGCGGAAAATGAAAAGAAAGGATATCACCCGACACAAACGGAATCAAATTTTCAATTGATTAAAAATTAATCTCGTTATTCGCTTATTATTAAATGAATCCTAAGTACGTAAAAGCTCTATCGCTGCGAAATAAAATAGACTTAGTCTGCGCTATCACAAGCAAACCGCCATTTTGTTGAGTAAGCCTAAGGCAGCCGTTGATATTAATTTTTTTTTCATTTTAATCCCACTATTTATCAGTAAGTTGCAATAAAACGGACTAAAATTTATCCACTATTCTTTGCTTTTCGTTCGCACGGTCAAGGAATAATTTAAGAAGTAAATGGAAGTGAAAAAATCTGCGAATCTCAGAACACACAAAAGATAAACTTACACACGCTGGCCGCCATTTTGGGAACAATTTAATGTCCCGGATGTTAGGATGATAGGAAAAATTGATACTGCAATTAAGAAAAAAGTTTCTTAACTTTGGAAAATTTATGAAAAAAGCGCGGATTTTTTTTAATTTTTATATTTTCCATTTAGTCAATTTTTTTATATTTTACAATGAAGAAAATAATAACTAACCAATGACGGATGCTGTAGGTTATTATCATTATCGTTTCTGCCATTTTGGATCCACTCGATCAGATGAGTTTTATTTTAATTAATTTCGTGAATAACATTGTTTTTTAACGCGATATTTATTCACAATGGTTCAGATAATAATCAAAAAGTAATTTACCGTACCTCGTGGGGATAAAATGAGCTTGAGATGACAAATCCAATAGAGAGGAAGTGGAGTAGGAACTGAGCAGTCCACAAGTTGGAAGTCAAGTGAAAACATTGAAAGAAGTCGCTCTTCCAAGCAAATTAATTAGCTATAGCTTGTGATTTATTATTATGAGTGTGAATTAGAATTTGTTGCGTAGAGAATAAAGAAGAAACTTCGAATGGTGAAGAAAATAGCATTTCTTTACTCAAGAGTGGTTTTTCTGACGCCTATGATAACTTACAACAACAAAGATCAAAAGTGATAAGTTGAAGCTTGTGCAGAATGATTTGCTCTTTTTTATTTCTTACAATGATGTAGGTTATTGACCATACAATATCAAGATTATAGCATATTTTAGACTGTAAAAAACTTAAAAATTGAATGGTTTCATCTATTATATACAAAATTTGGAAGCTGGAAGTTTGGAAGTTAATTTAAAGTTATACATTGGCTCATGGGACATCATCTCTTTATAAAGTTTCAAGACACTTCCAATTCATTTTGTGCACCAAAATTTATCCAGAATTGACTTAGTTCAATAAAACACATATCGACAATACTTTGTTATATTTTCATGAATTTTGAACTTCTCATTTTAGGGCCAGTTGCACCAATCTCAGTTAATTGTCAATTTTAGTGTACTCTATGGAGCCGTAAATGGAGGATTTAGAAAAGTTTCTTCGAATTATCTTACAATGCTATAGTTTTCCGTTGCTATACCACAATGATTAGCTTTTGCACACATTTATTGACTGGCAACCCAGAGTGAGATGAAAAAACCTTATAACTTTAAAAAAATAATAATTTGTAAATCCACTTAACAATAAAATTTTTAATTAAAAAAAAAAAATTTGTTGTCTATTACATCGGAGACAGGTAATTGTGCGAGTCAAAAATGAAGATGTGTTCGACCACCTGATGAAAAAGATAATCTTTTCTATTTGGAGAAAAGATAAAAAATAACAACGTTATAACGCAATATGATGTCGCAATATGAAATCGCGCACCATCTAGCGCTGACTTTTAAACTAAATTTTAACTCGTCGTTTGGACGGAGAAGGAGGTTCTGCCGCGAGCAATATTTTAAATTTCCGTTCCGTATACGGCCGGACATTATCGACTGCTCTCTGTACCTCTGTACTCTTTCGTCACCGAAAATAAAAGCAAAAGTGATAATAAAATATTTGCAAACGACGAAAATAAACGTTTTATGGATGTTTTCGAATCTTATTATTCAATCGAAATAAATGGAACGAAATAAACAAGTTAATTGCGCGATATTTTCATTCTTTAAGCTCCGCCTTCGACGCGGGAGTATCGCCACCTGATGACAAGTTTAATCTATACGCACCATTGTGCTGCTGATCGTCACAAAGCATGCTCAAGTTATCCTCTTTTTCCATCAAATTGATTCGTTTTCATTGATTCCCGGATTGATTTGGATGCGTAACGAAATCGGTAGTTAAATTTCAATAATCAGAGAATGTTATTTTTCCGTTTTTATTCGTGAATTTGGTGTCGGGGGCGAGCGTCAAATGGAAAGCATCTCTCCTGTCAGTTGTGTTTACATGAAAAGTGAAGGCAAAATAGGCTTAACTTCTACGACCAAAGTTGGCGCTTCAATTTACATTTGACAGCTGATAGTTGCTTTTCATACGCTTTTAAGACGCTCGAATTTTATTTCCCAATCGAAAATAGTAAGAGTCTTCGATGTTTTCAGGGTAGATTGCGTACATGAGGTTACGAAAGGCTCGGGAGGTAAAGCCGATTTGTATTTTGTTGATGTCGCCGTTTTCTGGGTTACGTCCTCTCCCGTCAGCAAATCTCGACCGCAGTGAGGCCGCGCGCTGAGCGATGACGACACTCGTTTGAAAACAAGTTCGAGCGATTTTGGTTCTAATAATCGGCTTCGTTGATAATATAAACGAGAGTGGTCATTTTTCAAATGTCATAAATAACGTTTTAGCTATATTTACCGTATTTTCCTTTCGATTCGTTGTTAACTGTACCGTAAATTCGACTTTTGTTCAAGATGACAGTTAAAAGTAACAAACTTTTCGTTTAATAATGCCTTTTTATTTCGTTATTCGCATTGAATGCTCGACTCGTTTGAAATTACGGTACATTTTAACGGTTTCAAGCTGTTTAATTGCTGTGATCAACTTTATTTAAGTAAGTTTTATTTAACGATTTTGTTTGTGTTTGTGTGTGATTATTATGAAAATGGGGGTCATTTTTTGCCCTTGCCATTGTTGGTAATAAAGTGATTTTATTTTTTTCCTTTAATTTCAGCGTAAAGTGGTTGATCTGATGTATATCGGGATGATGGATGAGGATTTGCAACGGGTGTTGTTTTTCCTTGAAGATACGTTGAGAAGAATGCCCGGTTGGACTTACCAAGGCATCTTGAAGCAGCTGTTGCTCACGGCACCCATCGATGGGATTCTTCATCGGAAATTGGGATCCATGTCGTCCGAGCAGTTTTCCGACTTTCTCAAACGTTTTCCTAACATTTTTTGCGTCAACAGCAATACCAGCCAGTGAGATAGATTTATTCTAAAATCGAATGTTTTTCTCTCTTTGCAAATCTGGAAACTAAAAATTTCTCTCGCAAGTCTTTAGTCTGAGTAATTTTCTTGCTGACAAATTTTGGTTTTTAGTGATTTTTTATTTGTTTAAATTGTAAAAATGTATTTCGCAATCTGCCAAAAAGCTTTGACACTTTATTTCGTTTGTCCGAGTTAAAACTAAGTTTGCATTTAGTTTTAATTCTCATAACGTTGCGATTCGAGAGGTTTACGTTGAGATGACGTGTTTTTAGACTGATGAGGTCGACTTACGAGTTTTTGAGTAGCAAAATAGACACCATTTGGTGTGTAGTTCTAAAGACAAACGGAAAAAAATTGTCAATGAGTAAATTTAGTTCATAATGATCGCTGCAGTATGTCGAAATGTGTTGATTATTTGGATTCGCTAATTAATGCTCCATTATCTGAACATAATTCGTAATTTTTTTAAATTGATTCTTCGATTTCTCTGGAGAAAAAGGTCAAAATTTACATTTCTGTCAAATAATGTTTATTTACATAAAATAGATCAATGACCGTTACATTTACAAAAATTGTTTGCATTTCCACATTTCGACATCCAACGGTGGCGATAGTTTTCAAAATTGTATGTGCCAACTTGAAGTAACGCAACTACTTGCAACTTGCCTGCTTTTCGTTGCACATTTTATGGTTTATAATCTTAAAATTGCAATTAATGTAAACGTGTGATCATGGAACAAAATTAACGGTTTAAAATGTGATGTATGTTTGTCTATGCCTTGCGAAACTTAGAAAATATTAATAATAATAAAAGTTGTTGCGTTACTCGGGGTCGGAAAAATGAAAATTCATCAATTAATTGCATTTTTGATGGTGGAATTCTTCGGTCCGGAATGCAATTTGAGAACCACTGTTTTTGACATTTAAATGCTACTAATGATTTTTATGGAGCATCAAATTTGTGATTTTTTTTTCAACAAAGCTAAATATAATTCTTGGAAATAAAACGATGCAAAAAAAAACTTGATTTCCTTAAAAGAAAAAGTTATCATTGACATAACAGTTGTTCTCGAATCCTAACGGTGGTAGAACATCTGGACATCAGAGCAAATAAGTGTTTGAAAGTCATTAGTTGCTCGTTAAGAGAGAAGTAAATTGAAAACGTTAACTTTATTTTTGGGAAAAGACTAGCATCGCACGATTTAACCTTGGCCCAGTTAGCAGAACGGTTCAAACGATGTATACTATAGTCACACACGGTCAATACGACACAGTTGGATCAGTCTTATTTGATGTTACCTAACGAGCGTAGTACGTGCGTTATTATGGATTAAACAGTTTCATCCAAATTTGATTTACCTATCAGGATTACATTTTCCGGGTACGTTGAAACGGGATGAGGTTATTGTTGGAGCGTAGGGTAATACCGGAATGTCCACTAAGAATTCGCAAATTCGATATTTTTAATGTTGTCGTGTCGAATGAACGAGGCCATCCTTTGTTACCGCGCAATATCAAAACAGTTTTTGTTTCGTCAAAGAAAGGAAAACCTTAAAAGCGCTTTTGAGGTCTAAAAAAAGCAGTCCGTTATGAAAATTGGAGTCGTTGATAAGTCATTGATCGATTTATTTTGAAAAATTGTTTCAGGCTCGTTCAGCTGTCAACCAAAAAGAGGAACAACTACCAAGTGATTGGTTCGGGATTCCTCGGAGCCGGTGATGATTTCTTGAAGAGCGAAGAATGCATGGTCGGTAACCCCGAGCCCTACCTCGGAGACCTCTCGTTAGGTATGCAGAAGAACGAAATGTCTCAGCCAGTCGAATGGACCTCTTCGATGGCCATCGTACCTGAAGTGAACGACGGCAAGTTTTGTTATCTGAACCAAGATCAGCCCATCCTGTCTACACCGGTTCAGGGAAACTACACGACGCAGAGCTCCGGTAACAACCATTACCAGCAGGACGGCCGTAACGGGAGGGGGTGGGATCAAGCGGGTTTTCCAATGTCCGATTTCCAGCAAGCGTTCTTGGGATCGAGCTGGAATTACACGAGTTCGATGAATCATCTTGCCAACGGCTGGGATCAGTCGATCATGGTTCCAAATAATCAAGTTTCTTACCAAGCACAGTATGGGCAGCAGCAGCAGCAGCAACAACAACAGCAGCAACAACAACAGCAGCAACAACAACAGCAACAGCAACAACAGCAACAACGCTGCACTTGGGACGACGCCAGCTCCCAATCTCTCACCGAAAGTCTCAAGAATTTCACAATCGAAAACGAAAACGATTACACGACGTCGTCCCCGCATTCACTGCCATCGTTTGCAGGTCAAACCAACAACAGTCCGCACGACCGATGGCTGTCGATGGGCAACGACGCAGGGCTGGACGAGTTTGCCAACTGTCATCAGCGGGCGAGCGAGGCTAATTTATTGAAAAACTTGTCTAGTGTATGGGACGATTCGTTGAGATGCAGTCGGAAAGCGGCGACTCCGGCCGCAGCTTCGGCATCGCAGTTTGTTGAAGCGCAAAGCGCAGCAGCTCTGAATTACAGGCCGACGCCGGACTCGGCGAACAGGCTCGCCGGAGCCAACAAGAGCTTTCCGGTGTGGAACGTCCGCGAACAAACCGCATTTCCTGGATTCCCCATTGCCTCATCAGCCAAACCTTGTCAGCAGTATTACGGATGGAAACCTCCGGCCACCCCACCCACCATAGCCGAACCGCCGTTGCCGGAGTTTTCGAGTTTGAAACATTTATTGGAGGAAGAGACCGTCGAACTGAAACTGGAAGAGTCTCCCTCCCTCATAACGCCGGCGGGTCTCTACATGGAAGTCGAGTCGAATTCTTCCGAGCACAACGAGCCGAAAGTCGGTTGCGCTTGCAACTCGAGCGCCGCCCCCGCCGCACCCGCCCCCGCCGCCGCCGCCAAACCTCCAGTCGAAGGCGTCCAGCCTTGCGCGTCGAACGCGCACGCGAAGCCGGGAACTGCGCTGTCGTACGCCGAGGCGCTGCGCAGCAACACTCAGAGGCGGCGAGCCGATTCCGACAACGGCAGCACTTCGTCGTGCAGCGGCATCATGGCCTCCATCTCATCCACTCAGTCTACCCTGACCACGGCCAACTCGCAGAAATCGTCGGCTCACGGATTCCCCGACCGGTCCAGCAAGTCGCGAAGGAGCCTGGACGGCCGGTGCGGCAAAGTCGAAAGCCTGACCGCGTCGGACGGCGTCCTCCGACTCGGCAGCGGCAAAGTGTATTTCGACAGAAGCCTCTTCTTCGACGGAGGCAAAGCGGTGTCCGACCTGCGCAGCTGTCTCAAAGCCAACGACACCGTGTACTTCGACGCGACTCTCGCAGCGAGCGAGCACGAATGGAAAGCCACTCTGGCATGGATCGGAAAGAAACCGAGATCGACGTCCACGAATTTAAGCGGCGGTCGCACGACCCTGGGCCTCCTACTAGATCGCCATCCGAACGCATTTAACGGAGCGGAGCAGTCGGTTTGCAATAACAACGGCAGCAAGGCTCACAAAACCTCAGTCAAGGATCTGAATTCATCCACAGCAACCTTAGATTGCAGAGTCGAAGGAAACGGAAAAGTTGCCAAACTGCACTCCCACTTTGGATTCATCAGGAGGGGCAAACGGTTCAAGGAGAACGTTCATTTCAACCGTAATGTTTTTTATGCAAGTGGCAATCATGTGAAGGAGCTGACTGATACACTCAAAGAAGGGAGCAGTGTCAACTACATTGCCGTCCCTAGTTATAAGAAATCTTGCGAGTGGAAAGCCGTTCTCGTCTGGACAGGCCCGCGTCCGAAGGTCTGAGATACTAACGAGCCAGTTTATCCAGTCCCTTTTATTTTCACCATTTTCACTTTCAAATTTTACTTTTTATCTCAATATTACTTGAATTTCAATCTAAATATGAATATGTAACATGTCCATTTGTTTGTGTTTGTGTCAAAATTCGAAATCAACACGGATTGAGATAAATGACAAAATCGTTTCATTTTTTTCTTTTATTATCATTATTTTAATTATTAGTATGATTATTATTATTATTATTATTATTATTATTATTATTATTATTATTGATTACATTTTTTTATTACATATATCAAGCAAAACCTGTTCGAAAAAGTGTATAAGTTTTGCATTGAACTACAGAATTAAAAAGTTTAACGACCTGTAAGAATGCAGATTTTGGGTTGTGATTTTTTTCTTTCTTTTATTTTATCGTTTTCATTTTTTTTATTTTTAAGACATTTCCCCTGTGCCTTTTCAAGCAAATTTGTAGCTACATTTCATCTACCCAAATTTATTGTACTTAAAAGTTAAAATGTTATAGTAAATTATTTTCAAATACAAATCACCAAAAAGAAAAAAAAAGAAAAATAATATTAATTATGATAATTTGGGGAAAATTATAAATAACAATGAAGTTGAATAAATGCAAATCCTAAAAGAATAAAGGCATAGAATATGTGAATTGTTTTGTTTTCTTTTTTCTTTTCTTTATTTCATGTGGAATTTTTGCGAGAAATAAACCGAATTCCAATTTTCACACAACAATATCACTAACCATTTAATAATTTGCCTAAAAATAAATAAGACATCACAATTTGCTGATAAACTTTGAGGTAAGTTTACTAGATGCAAAGGTAAAGGGTGAATAACATTCCACAAATTCATAATGCGCAATTAAAGTTCATTTTATTTTTCAGGTTAAGACTTGGTGAAGAGTTGAAATCAGGATGATCTGCTATTGTATCGATCGATTAGTAAGTGACTTTAAATTTAATTTTGTTTTGGGTAGATACCCTTTGTTACAGCTTCCAACTCTGTTGGAACTTGCAAAACGAACCAAACGGCAGATGGGTAGGAAGTCCTGCGATCAGTCGCCCTACGTTTGCCAGGTGTGCGCGAGTGCTTTGTGGCCAAACGAATTGATCAAAAGTCACTGCAGGCAACAATATAGTGAAGTCTATGCATTGGAAGTGATATCAAAACGTCGATTTTGATTAAAAGAAGTAAAGAATTGGAAATGATCGAGTCGATATGAATTTTTATAAAATTACTGACAGGAAATGTAAAAATTTAATTTGCTATTGTATGGATTGGGATTGCGGGCGTGATTTGTTTGACGTTCAGTCCGAGGAGCGCGCCATCTAACGACAGGACCGGTGGTTATTTTTATCAAATTTCAAAGCTAATGATAATTCTCTTTAGGGCGCCATATTTAGTCCACCCGATCTCGCGGTACCCTTCTAGCCGAAGCTCGACCCCAACTCTCATCCATCGAGTGAATTTGGAAACTGGAAAACGTGAATTACAATAATTTACAGTAATTTAACTTATAACAGCATAATTTTCACACAGTCTACCTCCAGACCCCCCCTAGCACTTGGGACCGAAAGAGTTGATGGAAAAGCTAGTACGGCATTTCTTGGAAGAATTTCCCGGATTAAGAATCCTAAATACTAAATAATATTAATCGATAGGTAGGTAATCATTCCCATCCCCTTGCTATGCTTGCAATGTCCCAGAACTTACATATGTAATTCATTGCTCATTGGATTTCTGATTAAACTGGCAATACAGTAATAGCTACATGAACGTCAACTCGAAATGACCATCAGGGCTACCTGTCACTTGTCAAAGCAATTTGTGGTCATGGATTCACTATGTATGTACTTTAAGCATTAAAGACTGGATATCTTGAGATAATCTCAGTTGTCTTAACACTTTGTTTGGGTTATGGCTTGAGATAAAGAAGCCAGAGATCCTTAAGTACCCTTTAAGAAGAACACTATGAATGCTTTAAGAAACTCATTTCACATACATAATGCCAAGTGATGCAGGCAAAGAGTTTAGCAGAAATCAGTGAGTTTTGATGAAGAGCAAGAACTTCCATCCGATGACTCATCCAGCAATACTATGCTAGTATATAGTACGCCATCGTAGTAGAGCGGTGTTGCGCTCAATCATCACCCCGCGTTATTTTCGCGCCTCTCGTGACGACAAATCAAACAATCGGAGCTCGGTGCGAGAGTAATCGAGCCGAGATTTGGAAAATGGCAGCGAATAAATTTTTTTATTTTTTATTAAACGAAATCGGATCGTAATAAAGGTAAAATAATGTCGATAAAAATATATTTCGATCACGATTTAACGATAAAGTTACATAATCTTCTTATAGGTTTTCTAGCAGCCAATAAGAAGCAGGCGTTGAATAAAATTTGACCATTGAGCGCCCCCATGAGAATCTCGTTTGACCAATCGCGGCATTCTACTATCAATTTGAAAAAACGGTTACTAGCTATCCTCATTTCACTCTACAGTTGCCATTCGTAACGGTGCTCGTTGTTGGTAAGTCTTGTTAGCGTGTTTATATTTTTCTAGCGGATTTCTCGTATTTTTCAAACGAAGAATCGAAAAATCTTGTATATTAACAAATTATTGTTTGGTTTACAAAAATTATATTTTCGATGTAATGGCCGTGGAAATTTGCGGTCATGTGGCTGAAGAAAAGCGCGGCCATTTTAAGTCTAGTCGTCTTTTGTTGCATTGGATTTACAAATTTTTCTCAAATCTCTATTACAGTCAAGAATTTTTTCAGCTATGGCGGATAATGCAGATAGCGGTGCTGGTGAGCCTGAAGTGAAGAAAGGGCGAGGGAGACCGAAAAAAACCGAGGTTGTAAAGGTATTTGTCGTTTCTTGTCGTTTATGCCGCCATTTTCATTGTATCTAAATATTCCGTTCGGCGAGCTGGTCGCGAGTGAAACGTCACACTTTGTAACTTTTGCACCGATCGGAGTACTCGGTGTGACTGTAAAATTGTTTCCATATTAGAAACCGGTTCCTTTTTTGTTTTGTTTCTTAATGGCGGAGTTCGTAGGTAAAACGCTGGCGATTCAATTTTTTCCCACGAATTAGCATCAGTTCACCGCGATTCATGTTGGCGTGTGGGAAAATTTGCGCCGAAAAGTTGGTGTTTTTATTAAAATTTCACTCTGTCCGAATGAGAAAGGCAGTTGGCCGACGTTTTGTGCGCGGCATTTGTTATAACGAAGAGGGAAAATGGAGTTTACCTTTTATTCGTTGTATTCTCCCTACTTACTTTTGCTTCGATTATTGATTGCTGCCGATCATTTTTACTCGTATTTTTATTACGGGTTGGCAAAAAAATTGCCAATTTTTAAATTTTAACTTATTTCGACCTCCTGCGCAGAGAAAAAAAATTTGAATTTTTATCAAAAGAAATATATATAAAAATAGATTTAAATTTATTATGTTCTAAAAAAATGTATAGTGGGAATTGGAAAAAGTGAAAAAGAATGGTAAATACTGGGTATCGAAGCTATGCAATTGATAAACTGACAAATTTTTTTTGAAATTTGAAGCTGGGCCCATGTTCAGTAGTAATGCTCACGTAAAGTGCATTGTGGGTAGTGGAGAATACTATACTACTAAGAAGTAGCGCCAACTTGGTGCTGACCAATGAAATTCAGCCCCATTGTCATGTGATCTCTCGTGTCACGTGATTTCTTCTTTAGGACCCATTCAAACTTTGTCAGGATGGCTTGGATGAGTAATACAAAGTAACGCAGATCTAAAAAAAATTATTTAATATTTAAACCAAAACATTAACAAAAATAGAAATAACTTAATCAAGGCTCTGCCATTAATTATAAAAAATTTTAAAAATAATTTAAGACAATTTAATGAATCTAAATTAAACTCGTTACGATGCATCGTAACTTTAGATAACCGAGGCAATACAGACCCACAATTGAATTATCTACTGATAACGAGTTTTAGATTAGTTGATAAATTGAGTTTGTTTGTTTGTTTCAGGAGGAATCAAAACAGGCGGAGAAGAGAGGAAGGGGTAGAGCAGCAGTTCACGCCTCGCCCAAAAAAGAAAAGGATGATTCCGAACCCGCGGTAAAGCGAGGGCGAGGACGTCCGAAAGGAAGCAGCAAGAAGGGAAAGGGAAAAGCAAAGGTAATCGGATCGCGTTTTAAAGACGAGTTTCTATATCTGCTTTTTGTGTGTCGACAGCCAACAAGTGGTCGTGGTGGAGCAAGGAGTGGGCGTGGAAGAGGAAGACCAAAGAAGGCAAGTTACATTTAACAATGAGTTTATAAAGTGATTTTTTTTTTTAAACTCGAAAGTGTTTTTTTACTTAATGATTTATTTGCTTAGGTTGAAAGGTAATTGTAAAGTGTGATTCGTACGGTCTGTTAAAAGTTTTGAGTGATATTACTCGATTTTGGTATCGATAAATTATGACGTGCTTGTAAGAAAGCCAATTTCGACGTTCGAAATTACTTTTGTACCGACACATCATAACTTTTTGATATTTTTTTTCCGAGCCGCGATTGGTTCTTCGGTACTGTTTGTCAGTGAAATAGTGAGTCGCATTGAATTGTGGATGTCTTGAATTTGTAAATAGCCACAATCCACTGCAAGCTCAAGTGAATTTTTTTGTATCGATAAGCAAGTCGTTGTAGAATGGGTTTTTGGGAATATCGTGGTAAGTAAGAAAAGTGTATGACTAAACTTTTTTGGCATTGCGTTTCTTTCTTTTCGCCATTTGCTTTCTATCGCCTACACGTTTAGCTTAAATCGTGGGAATTGGAAACGAGTTTGAAGATTCCCATCCCCTAATTTTCAGTCATCCCGTTTCACTCGATAACACGTTAAAAGAAGATTTTGAAACTATTTCTTTTGTCCGACCCATGATTCTGATCTGTCTCCCCCAGTAGGTGTTGTAAGGCATTTCCTTTTCTTTTCATTTTATTCACTTTTAGTGACTTGTCATTCTCACCCTGACCATTGCAGCAACTGGAGGAAGATGAAAATGATGATGATGATGATGAGGAAGAAGACGACGATTCCAAAGGAGATTCAGAAGAAGCTAGCGGAGGATCTGCCGACGAAGTTAAAGACGGGAAGAAGTAAAGAGCAAACAACAATGAAACAATTGAATAATTAAGGAAAACATCGTTAAAATAAATTTTTTTAAACTGGGAGTTGGGAAAAGACTTGCTTTGTGGTGACTACAATTGATTAGTTTTTAAATGTTTTTGATGATCTCGGTGAGATCTTTTTGTTTGAATCGAATGCAAGACGCCGTATTTTGGAAAAATTAATTTGAATCGAATTAAATGATGTTTTCGAGTGATTCTTGTCCGGTTGCATTCAGTTCAAACAAAATACCAATTCATATTGCCATATATTAGAAGAAATCAGTATTTTTTATTACTTCGTTTCTCGCTTGGATTCGTCAGATTGGTGAAACGATTAGTACTTTTCAAAACGAAGGGGGGGCAACTTTCTCATCACCATCTTCATACGCTATCAGCAGAACTTTTAGTGCCAAGTTTAAATTCAGTTTGAAAACCTTGTTCTCATCACTTTCTTTTTCTTTTAACTCGATGAAATAATTGTCATATTGTTTTATGCATGCAATCATGTTTTGTTTATTGTATTGTGCTTCGGTTATGTAATATAACTTGAAATTCATCCTCTGGTAACTTGGCATAAAAAATTTCTAGAGCATTTATATTCACTTTCATCTAAATATTAAATTTACACTGTTTTGTCTTTGTTTCGCATAATGTATGTATATCAACATTGATATGTAATGTATAACACATTTAGTAGTGAAAAGAGAACCCTGTCAACTTGATTGCTTAAGTTAAATTGAGGTGAGGGTTAAGTTCTATGATTTTCAAACAGTTAATCGATTTCTAGCCGCACTGTTTTTTATATTTTATAACGCGCACATATTCGACTTTAATGTAACATTAATGCGTGAATATTTTATTGTAAACCTTAAAAGCTGAACACATTTAGCAATAAATTAGGAGGTACCGATCGATTTTTTCCTTTCGTAACAAGTAGTGTCGTTTTTTTGGGTTTTTCGTTTGCAGAAATTACCAAAGTTGCACCAATGATTTGAAATTTCGATTTCAATGATTCTCAAAATCATACTGCTTGAATTCACGTTTGAGAACGTTTTGGGGGAATTCACTTGTCTACTTAGTTTCTGCACAAATAAGATCGACCATGGATGAGACCCCTAATTTCGAAGTAGGCATTCCTAGAATTCAAATTGGTTCGTCGATCAAATTGTACAGATTTTTTTTATCGCTTGCTTTTGCTTCAATTAATTACTTCCAAATAAGTACAATTAGTATTAATCCTTTTCTTTTTAAATCAAATCGAATCAATTTCCTATGAATGCCGATTTCATTGTCACCTCTTAAGTTATTATGTAAACCCGTTTCAATTTTCCATCCAGTCATACAAATATGTTTAGCTTTATATAATTTTCTCCTCTTTCTACCTCATCTCATTTTAGACAGACAATAATGTCAACAACATTTTTTTAGTAAGTTGTTATAAGTTACATCTGTATTCATACCTAATAGTTCATTTCCAATTTGTTATTGTATAATGAGGTCATTTTTTTTTTCTCAAAATCATCAAGTGTAGTTTATAATATCATCAGTGAAATAAATTACAATTTTAAATTCAAAACGTCTTTTTTATTTATATTATAACGCTGGTCCAGAAGATACTTCCACTTTTTATACTTTTAAATGCGTCATTCGTTGGAAGTGGATATTGGAAGTAAAGAAGAATAGGAATTTGATTATGCATATTTATGAGAACGTTACGTATCAGAATCTGCATATACGTTATGTCGGATTAATTGAGTGAACAAAAAGTTTGGATTTCATTTCTGCATCCCGGATTACTAAGCGACGCTTTACCGAGGATTATCGATCAATCATCGCACAAGTTCTTTATTGTATCATAATTTTCAACAAATTATTATAGTTTTTGCGATTTTTACTTTAATCAGACAAACAAAACTCTAAGACTAAACATGGACAAGGAGGGACTGTAGTTCGTGAATGATCATTTAATTTGCTGAATGAATTAGAAAATTTCCCGCGACTTTGCCAAGAAGAAAGGATTTAACAGGCACAACGTACTCGTTGGAGTGCTCAGTTTGGAATTATTAGGTCGATTGGCATCGAATCGGCATCAACTCAATCGAGCATTTAAATTCTGCTAAATCAATTATCACACGAAACCATTGTGAACTAAATTCTCCATCTGCTCGACTTATTTCATCCGATTCCTCCATCTAATTTTCTTTCCCCGAAGATGATTCTGGGCGAGGCTAGCAGAAAAATGTCTAGAAAGATGACTCGTTTCCTGACCCTGAAGCTGAAATTATATATAATATTCGACAAGTTGCCAGAGCCAATTAAAATGGACAGCTGAGCTCAACCAAGACAAGTAAACTCGGCAAGGGGCAGCGAGCCAATATCGTGCTGATTTTGTATTTTATTTTGTAATAACCAAATAAATAAAAAATCATTTCATCCCAGTCATTCAATTCTTCCCCAGCTTGCTCTAGCGTATTTAAGTAGTGGCAATTGCACCCCAGAGACATGTGTTTATTTAATTCTGAGAACCGCACGGATCAAAGCTTCTCCTCACAGCATGTGAGCCCGACATGGCTGACTTTTATTCACTTTCACGTATTTTAAAGGTCTCAAACGACTTACATGTCTAAAAAATATCATGGATTCAACGATTTTCCTATCAACATTGGAACGTTGAAAATAACGGGTTTTTACGTTTGTATGATTTAATTTGAACGTTGGTAAATAATGATCTCGAGGTCGGATGGCGGGTACTTTTATAAATTGCTGATTCCGTTTGAACGACGACTGACGCCAGAGGATCGTGTATCGAAAATACAACAAAACGTTATTATTATTTCCATTGTACGTTTCCCCCGCTAGATGGCAAAGCTGTCCGGAACGTAATGTTTATTTCATATATCTAATCTCGCTTCACATTTTATTCGATTTGAGTAGTAAAAAAAGAAAGAAATGTCAACGTCAGCAGCGATAATGTACTAATAATAATATCAATGTATTTCTAGTCGCGATGCTGCACGCATGATACATCGCACTCGTACACAAACCACACATCGAGGTCAGTGCCGTGTACACAACCGGTCCGTTCTCCGCTTGCGCCACCTTTTCGTTTTACCGAGTTAGGAAAATGGCGATGGTTGACAGGTCGTGGACAGACGGTTTACTCGCAATGGTGAAGCGATTCGACTGTTATCACAATCCGGGTAAGACGTTCGCGAGTAACGAATACAGGTTTCTTTCATGTATTTGAAGTGATCGTTTCGTAAAACGATTAAAAAGCTCGTGTTGTGACGAAAGTGATGTGCCGAGTAATGCTAATTAGGCTTAACAGAACGAATATCCTGTGTTGGAAGAGGATGTTATCAGTTTGAAATAAACATACGGAATGAACGGTAAGGAAAATGAGGGTTTTTCGGTTCCAATAGCCTTTGCTGCAGCGCTACACACAAGGTACGTAAGACTGGGATCGATCATTGTTTTTCTGCGTTTGATTGTTAGGGCTCGAAATTTGCCATTGTTTTTGTTTCGGTTTTCTCCGACTACATTTCATGATAAGAAAGTGAAATTAATTTTTATTTCTCTTGTCTAGCTACCGGAAATAGTCGTAGGTGGCCGTTTTTTATCGAGGGACACCAAGTGGGCTTAATTCGGTCCGATGTACTTCAACAGTTACGGTCATATCCACGCGTGTTTATTATAGAAGTCGATCGAGTTGTAATGAATCCGGCGCTTTGTACTTACGATGATCGGACAGCAGCTGTTAGTGAGATTCTTCTCGATTTAAGGCGAAAAAATTGTCTCAAGTCCCTTCGAGGATGGAGAAATGAGGTTTGTAGACGATAAAAATGTTTTTCTTTATTTTTTTTATTTTTCGTATAAAGACAAAAAAAGCTTAAAACTCGTGTTTATTGTGTTGTGTGGCTGCGTGTTTTACAGGTGACTGTGCACCACATGTGTCAATTTATCATTTGGAAAAATTAAATTAAAAAATGAGCGAAATTTAGGTTTGTTTCCCTGAAAGACACACAGCCACGATTATGAGAGTCGATATCTGCCGATTTGAAATTGTGAATTTAAGAGTGAATTTAGGTTAAGTGGTCATTCTCTTTGTTTCTTGGAAATATCAAATTAAAAGTGCCGATGAATTGTTTCAGGCCAAAGTGATTACGAGAAAGTGTCGTTTTACGAGCCGAACATGTACATGTCAGTAAGTACTGAGAAGTAAACCTTGTTTATTGCAAATATATCCTGACATGTGGCTGTTTGGTTTGTAATTAAACGACGTTGCAGTGTTATCTATTTAATAAACGAAATTTAACGACAAAACGCTCGACAAACTCAAAATATTTTTAAATATTTCGTTTTTTGACGTTTTCTTTTAAGTTTCGTTCGAGAGTCACGAGGCGTATTTGTATTATTAAGTGACGTGGGTCTCCTTAAAATCTGTACATTTTGCAACATCTTGATGCCAGATTTCAGGGAATTGTAACAGGTTTTTGGAGTTTTTTTTATGACTTTTTTAGCGATGATGACGCGTACTTAGCTTACAACTTGCTTCTAAAACTCGAGTAAGTTATGGCTAAATATTGTTAGTGTTTTGTTGTTTTTACGATAGATAGGATCTGGATTAACCAGCTTTAATCGACATCCAGTCAGTGGCAGAACCTGATTCGTGAATATGAATACAGAAATGTTCAAACTTGATTCGCGGCTTCTATTGAGATCAAAAACTGGTAGTAACACAAGAAATGTTTAAAATAAAAAAAAATGTATAGTAAGTCATGCCCATCTCTCAATATGAGTGAACGTAAAAGCAGCAGAACGTTAATGGTAACGGGTATTCCAATTTTCATGAAAGTTCGACCTAATTTTGGCAATAAACGAGGTACGTATTCGTTTTACATCGTACGCACTGCAGATACTATAGAATCCGTGTTAATTATGTGAGCGTAACGAGGCACCGATTACGAGTTTTTAGTGAAAGTGAATGAAAATGTACCTCCTGCATTTAATGACTTGGAATTTGTTAATTAGGGGAAATTAAAATCATGCGAGAAGTAAATATTGACGTAATCAACGAACGAATCGGATGCCGGTCCCTAACGAGAAAAGAAAAATGGTTGCGAAGTAAAGAAAATGTCATTAGTCCTTTCATTATTTCGTATAGAATAGAATTTTATTTATTTTCCTGAACAGAAAAGCTAATCAAAGTTAACTTGGCAGAAGAAGGAAGAAAAAGTTTGGAAATTGTGCGAATTCTGCGATGGTGTATTTCATCTAGGCACCTTAAATTTCTTAGATTTTATCTAAGGAACAATGCAGATGTAATAATAATCTCTTAGGTTGCAAATGATTCGACATAAATTTCGCAGCAGAAAGGCTCGTGGAATTTTGCCAACGATGCCAGTTTGGAGGTGGATTTTCTAAGTAGCGCCAACAACTTTGTTGATTGACCTCCAATGTTTCCCCAAACAAAAAGGATGAGCAGCAGACCGAGTGCAATTTTTCACTGGGCTCGTCCGCAATACTTTGAAATTTAAAATTGAATTTCGAGAGCCGAGTTAACACTAACCCTTCTTTCCACCACAAAATCAATGCACTCAAGAATCAAGCAAAGTGCTGGATAGCACAAATTCAATTCATCACAAAGTGCTGTGCTGTTCGGCAGATTCATATGGAAGGGCTGGATTTTCAAATTATTTACGACATTGCATTATAAAAGCTTTTAATTTCCCTATTTAAGAAAAGTTTAATTTGGGAAAAAGAAATTGAACCACTTGGTTTTTTATCGGAATTCATTGAGTGAGTGTTTATGAGTTTCAAACGCGGTAGTAACTAACAAAACCAAGTTATTTAAAAGAATTTTCTCAATTTTTCACTTTTCTTGCAAAAACTGATTTCTGGATTCCAGAGGTTGCAAGTCATTTTAGCTATCTCGTTAACGTAAGTATGTTAACACGAAAAATACTAAGAAGAGAAGGTGATAATTAAATGGTGATTTACAAAGTGCAAACTTCACACCTGGTTTTTGTTGTGAATAAACATTGCAAGATATAGTGTCAAGCGGTTTGAAATTATAATCTCGTTATTTATTTTAGTGTTACAATGTGAAGGTCAATTTCAATGACATTCCATTCCTGAAAATGGACCGTTCTGCCACATGTGAGTATTTATTTTAATAATTCATTATTTTCTTACAGGGTGAGTCAAATGTTGGTTCTCGGGGGGAAAAAAATCAAAAAACAAGAAAGGTTTTGATCTTTTTGCTCGCAACTAAACCTCTGACTCGCCTCTGCACAGTCGATCGGCTAAACACGCCATTAAATACTTGAAATGTGTGTGATTGCTGTCATCTGTCAAGTGTGTCATCGATGTAATTACAGTTAGCAGGTCGGAGGAAATCTCGAGGATTTAAGGTAGCCGCGAGATTTGTTCCGCTGCTAAGCTTGGAAAATTAGTAAAATGATGAGTTTTGGAAATAATTTAAACAAATTTGTTGGTGTTTTAGCAAATTACTGCTGCCAAAAGAGAAAAAAATGGTCGTAATCGCTTTGCAAAGTGGAAAAAGTAGGATAAATTAAGCAAAAGTGTAAGACGAGGAGCAATTAAGCTGGAATTTATTTGCTCAACTCGGAATCTCGTTGCATTTTTAATGTCGGCTAAGCTCGCTTATTTCTTCGCTGCAAACGAGGCATTTTGGCACGAAGCCAACGCGAAAATCACTTTGATTCCACTTTGCGATAGCGAACAGAAGACAAAATTTATGCGCTATTGATTGTTATTGCGAATTGGGAGCATAAATACGGTCGTTATGTGAAGGCGGGTTCTTGGGCGACTTGTTTTTCCCTCTCTGCTCTCGCCGAGATTGTATTACTTCCTCCGAAATCAAAGTACAAACTGGTCAGAACCAGCCGGTGGACTCGACATCAATTTTAGTTGCAACGAGTAAGTTTTTCAGGTATCGGCGACGTTGAACTTTAGCACCGAGTATTTTCTAGCAATTTGTTGCATTAATACAATGTTTGTCGGTTTTATTTAAAATTTATTAACTTCATTCTGTTTATTAGGTCTTTTTGGTATTAAACAGTATGGTGTTGAAATAAACGGATATGTCAAAGATCCAGAGCAGGGGATGTCCATTTGGATCCAGCGTAGAGCTTACACTAAGCAAACGTGGCCGGGAAAACTGGATAACATGGTGAGCGATGTCGAATTTTATTCAATTTTATTCGTTTCATTTTGTAATGCAAATTTGTGGATTTTAGGTGAGTGGCGGCGTGTCGGTTGGAAATAGTGTGATCGATACAGTGCGAAAAGAAGCTCAAGAGGAGGCATCTATTCCCGACTATCTTCTGGAGCAAATTCGTCCAGCTGGAACTGTAACGTGAGTGTTTCGAACGAAATGAATGAATGTTTGCTAATGTTTGAAACGTTGCCGGTTTTTTCAATTTCAGGTTTTATTTTGAAGATGAACGTGGACTTTTACCCGAGACTGAATTTGTGTTTGATTTAGAACTGCCCGCTGATTTTGTACCTACGAATGCCGATGGAGAAGTCGAAGGATTCCATTTGTTAACTGTAGAACAAGTGAGGAACGGCTTGGCGTCTTTTCATTTTAAATCTTTAATCGAATGCTCTGTTTGTGACAGTTAAAAGAAAGATTAATATCTAGCGAATTTAAAACAACGAGTTGTCCAGTCACGTTGGATTTTTTAATTCGGCACGGTGTAATGACTCCAGCCAATGGTACGTTACGTTTCTCGTTCTTAAAGTTTCGTTTCGAAAATATACATGTTTGTTTTGTTTTAGAACCACACTACTGGTATATTGTCGAGATGCTTCACATGCCTTTGCATAAAATCTACACTTCACACAAGTAAGAACCAATTTATTGCTTTTTCTAAATAACGAATCGAATCAAAGTTATTTACAATCGATCGTAACGTTGTTTATCGTTTTATTTTAAGAGAAATTAGCGTCTCTCTAGCCAACGGAAGCGACTGAGATGAATAAATAGTAAAAACAAATGTATGATCGATGCTGAATATACTGAATGTGATTTTTTTTAATACGAAATGTATCTTAGTCAATTTTTACAAATAAAAAGTTTTATCTATCTGTACAATTACATTGAGCAAGGAAATTTATTTCTCAGGAAGTAGAAATATTGCAGTAAAAGTTTTGAATTATATTATTATTATTATGTTATTATTATTATTATTGCTGATTTGATACGAAGTAAGATGAAATGCTGTACATGTTTTGTTATATTAATTTAAACATCAACATAGTTAAATTTACTTAATATTGTAAACATTCCATTATTTTAATTAATTTTACTTTAGTGTCTTTTTGTTTCGTTCTCAAAAGGGGTATTACTTTATTTTTATCATGTTCATGAGTCAGTGTTATCAGCATAATCATTTGAGCTGGGATGAATATAATTATGCATTGTGTATATTGTTTTCCTTTTTTGTAGATACAGACAAGTACTAGTAAGTTTATACACACTTTTGTAAAGTTATATAAGTTTCTGTTTTTCCTAAATTAATATTTTTTGCTTTGAACTTTTACATGAAAGTATTTATATTTGAAAATGTACGAATAATAAAAGAAATGATTTAGATCTTAGGCTTTTTATTTCTTAGAATTTTTCAAAGTAACACTGAATATTTATTACTAATATCCCATCGAGGGCACAACTTCTTCGTAACCAGTAGTTTTAATTCTTTTTTCCAAACCTCCGATACTTTCGAGTAAGTAAATGGCAAGATATTTTGAAAGATTGATTTCGTGAATGATTTATTGCACACCAACAAACAAAATTTTATTTTAATTACACTTCTTAGAAAACATTAAAAAATTCACTGAAAAATAATTTTTACACTCTCCTGACACGTATCTTCTTACGTAGGATAACTTAAAACACAGTTTAACCACAATAGTAAATTTTTGGCTTTTTAAAAGAATTGCATATTATTTTTGTGTTAAAGCAAAATAAAATAAACTTTAATAATTTTTTAAATCGTACCAGTACCTGCTATCAAACATTTATAAATGATAATGCACATTTCATTAGCTTTATTAATATTATTGAGCTACTGTTAACTTATCGAATCTTCGTTACACGACGCATCTTTTGCAGTGCGTTTCAAGCAGTCCAAATACTCTTGCTGAGATGCAGCTAAAACTTGTGCCAATATTTTACCATCGGTGTCTTCCCATTCAGATAAACCTAATGAGATAAAATAAAAATAAAAATCAATCAAAAAATTCAAGTAATTCGAACACCATCACCGACCGAACATGGAAGGCGGCAACTGATTCATGAACGACGCCGTTTCCAACAACGACAGATCGGTTTTATCTTTTTCCTCTTGAAAATATCCTCCACACGCACCACTTTCAGCCTTAAGTGACGAACCGGATGTACCAGCGTGATTGATCGACCTCTGATCCTTGTCCTCGTCCGCCAATTCGTTCATCGGTACATCCGGCCGTGCGGGGCTGTTCCCTGCCGAATTCTGTCCTTTGTTCCGCGGCGATCTGTTGCCGGGAGATGCGACCGACGCGAAACTGGAACTGCTGGTTGCGGTAGCTGACCGCGGCTGATGGCACAACGACGAGACGAAAAAGAAAAACAGATTTAATTAACCATCTCGCTTGGGGAAAAAAATACTATTTACCAGTGCACATTGCTTCCGAGCTCGTTTTTCATTATCTCTCAGCCACTGCAAATAAGATTCCCGAGCAATTTGTTCTTCTATAGCTTCGTTGGTCGCTTCCCAATCGGTGGCTTTAAGTTTATCTTCGAGCATCGCCTGTTCGAGTTGCAAATCTTCGGACTGTCGAATGGCATCACACATCAAGTTTTTATCGGCCAACTACATTGAACGAATTGTATTTAACTGTTAACGGAACGACTAATGATGAAATACGTACTCCTGGAACCAACTCCGGCAAGCCTAAACCGACACCAATTGTTGCTTTGTGAGGGTCCACTATCGAATTATAATGCGTGTTTTTGTGATAACTAATCCTAATTGGTTCGTTGTCACTAGTTAATCCACCGCGAATGATATTTATTGGATCTGCAATTAACAGCGAGGTCGTTAATTCCGAACGTCCATCGAAGCGGATGTTTCGCCATTTACCAGTATTATAATGATAAACTTCCATGGTCCGATTGTACATTTCTGATAATGCTTGCATTTCCACATGATTTCCGTGAATATGATCCAAACGTTTGCGATTAAGGTACGTATCAAAATCTTCTGTGATATATTGAGAAAAATAATCTGAATTTTTAGCCTAAAGAAAATAAAACAATGTAATTGACGATCAATTGAATTTCGAGCAACGTACCATGTAATCCATACAGTGCCGACGAACTGACGAATGCATCTCTTGGTCACCGTACACTTGGTCAGCTAATTTGGTAAATGGATTACAAATTATTTCACGTACAAAACGATTTAAAATTCACTTAATAAAACTAAATGCTTTCTCACATTATGAACCTTTTAAACATTGAAAATAACTAAAATTCCCAATAAATACTCTTTGAGCATCCACTTGCAAAATTATACAAGTGCATGTTAAAAGAACACATTCATATATTAATACAACTAATTTTTCTTTTTTTGTTTTCTTGTAATTTTTAGTTAGAACTTTAACTTTGTCAGGTAAAAGTTCTAACCTTGGGCCACATCCTATCAACTGTCTGTACGACTTTCACTCACACGTATACATGCATCATGAATTTACAAGGTCATATGAAAACGTTGAAACAACAACAAATCGATCGATTCAAATTCATTTTAACTCGATTTGCCCGAGAAAATTTAGCTCAGAAATGACACTAGAATTTCGTCTAGTGGCTCTTTTCACTGTCGACCTAATTACTTACCAACAGCTCTAAACAAACAAGCTCCATCTTCACCCATTTTTTTAATTATGAATCCTTTTTTCCTCATTTTTTTCTCAAATGTTCTTTCTCTCTAGAATTATTCACTCGCATAAATATCATTAGGAAACATATTATCGAAAGCACGCCACTCACTTCGACCCACTCCTCTTCCGTCAGCCACAAATTCGGCGGTGTCATGTACTCGTCTCCACTGTTATAACCGGAATAATCCTCACATTGCGAGCTTCCGTCCCCCGAGCTGATGGAAGCATTGTTTCCTGCTTTACAGTTATTACCCGACGTGCTGGGTAAATTCAGACAGGCCGAAGACGAACCGACGTTGCTTCCGCGATGTTTATTCCTTAGGCTTCTGTGAGGGCTGGCCCTGTGTCGTCGTTTACTATGGCTTGGCCCAGTTTCTATGGAATCAAATTCGTCGAATCCGGTGGAACCTGAAGGGCGTTTTTCGTCTCTCGAACATGGAGGCGGCCAACCCTTCGGTGGCGTTGTCCGACCTATCGATAAACGAGAGAACGAATTAGTACGATTTCATTATCTGCAAACTCTTAGTTATTATTATTATTATTATTATTATTATTATTTATTTTAAACAAAAGCGCAACAAACGTCACATCTGAAAATTCTACTTTACATTTGAATAAAAAGTGATACAACAACATATTGTTATAAGCGACACTAACGTATATTGTTTTTTAAAACAAAATAGGGCTATCATCTAACGGCTTCAATACACGAGTTATATCAACGAGTCAGTTACTTTGCCGGTTAAAAGAAATGTTAACACATTCGCGTGAAATCAAACTTCGAGTGAAAGATGCGTAAATATTTCTAGCCATTAATCAGAAGATTAAAGTAACAAAGTAACGTTTAGTCTATTATCTCATGACAGAAAATCCCAATAGGTTTGCACAAACCAGCTATTATTTCAAAATTATTTCCTTTTTTTAAATGTGAATCTTTACAATTCGAATTTCATCGACGGTTTCTTCATTTTTCGCCAATGAAAACGCATCCGTACACAGGATATCGTTTCAGAGTCGGCATTCCACGAGTCTTCGGTGCCATATTTTCAAATATGCGCTTCGATTCCATTATTTATCACAACTTACCCGACGACCAATCAAATTTACTTTAGGTTATGTTAACATGTGCACAACTGTACGACATTCACGACATATTCGAGTCTATAACGAAACATGGAATGTAATTAACTACGAGACTTCGAATCATTCCAAACTTACCTGAACTCTCGATTTCTCCTTTCATAGAACGTCGTTGAATTAAAACACAAAGGCAAAGCTAGAAAACAAGGAGTCGAGTCAATTAAGTGCTCACCCGGAAAAATTATAGCTCGATTATCAGAGTTCTGAACATGTCCTCCAGTTGCTTCTGATAAGCTTCCTTCGGCTGCATCGCCGCTTGAATTTGGATTTTGCCCGTTGTTTTTCGTTTGGCCATTCTTTTTCTTCGGTAAAATTGTCATTGTAAGCCTTAACTACACTAACGTGACCCGGTTTATCACAATATTAGTCTGAAAGCGCTTTAAAACATAGCCGACACTCCTCTGTCTTCGTCTTCTTTCTATTTCAAGAAAATGGCTGAATCGTGACGTCAAACGTCACGTGTCAAAACAAGAACGCTTCTAGTGTTGTTCGCTAGAGCACGGTCCTGCAGTATCGGATTTAGATAAGGCAAAGGCCGTTGTAGTTTATTTTTTCAAATAACTTAACTGAGATCTTTTCGTCAAGTCTTATTTTTAAGCAGACAGTGTTTGTCTGAGCTCATTTGATTAATACTAGTTTTTTTTCAATAGATTATTAAAATAAAAGCTGATTTTTTTTTTTTAGTTTGGTGTAATTCTCTTTCGATATTTAACAAACAAAAAAATTTAGCAGACAGTAATCAGAGATGTGCTGCGAGTTATTTAACAATAGATTTCCTGCGTGCGGTTTAGTCATGAACATAATCATCACACATCGTTAAACTGCGCATGACTAGTAGGACAAAAGGCGATTACGCATCAAATAATGATGTCATTTTTAATACCGCCAACGATTGGCTACAACTAGGAATACTCTCGAAATCAGATTAAAACCATGACGGTAGGATTTGGAAGTTAGAACTTTGTATCCCGCCCAAACAAAAACTTCATCTTGGAAATGTCAGATAGTATATTTCTTTTCAAAAGTGTATTATCGTGACAAAATGTAATAGATCTGGGATAGTTTAACTGAAATTGAATTTATAAAGTTGACATTTAAGAAGTTGGAAGTTAGACAATGGTCTAAAAAAAAATGTGGATGCCACCTGGCATAAAGATATTTAAAAAACCAGAAATAAATTCATGCCTTTATTTACTCCATTTAAGACGACAAGTGAATCCAACCAAATTAACATGAAGTTAGGATGAAATGTGGAATGAACTTAAAAGGAGTTGATGATCCATATTATTATCATCAAGTTCCAACCTTCAGTTCTCATATTCCAACTTCCTTGTTCCACATTTCTACTTCCACGTCCTCAATTCAAAAAATAATTGTAGCGCATAATTATTGCTACAGTATGGCGTTAGAGTCAACGTTGGAATGTTGTCTTTGAAATTATAATAAACATAATAAAATAAAAGTAAGCTAGATCTATCCAACAAAAATTTGCAAGATGGTAATACAGGAAGTTGTAGTTCGTAATTTTAACCTTCTGAATACATTAGACGAAGCAATTTCTAAGTGAAGCACAGACAATGGTTATTTGATTATTAACGATAAATGTTACGCAATAACTTAATAAGGAAATGCATATGCACTTGTTACGAAAGCTGATTTCTATTCATTATGTGGCCTTATCATAAGCCATTGAAGGTTTTTGTTCTGAAATCTTCATTTGTAATACATACTTGCTTTAATTAGTAATGATCGTGGAGTTGGTGCGACCACGAAAATGATGTGTTTGAATTTCGAGCCAGTTATCTATTTATTCTTCGCGTGAGTTTGTGGCGGCTTCACTGCTCGACAATTTTAAATTCAAATTACTAAAACAGGTTATTCGAGAAATTTGGCCCTGATTTTGAAGATCAGCAAATAAGCGAAAAAATATTGACAAAATAAAGTTATTTAAAATAAAGAAGACACTCACTCACTGGTGGGGTTTTTTTTATTTTTATTTTTTTAAAGTTTTTGATGATCGTGTGGCGGTTTCGTTTCGAATACAAATGACTACGTTAAATCAAACAAAATTTCTGTTCATTTGGTTTTGTGTCTCTGTGTCTTTGTTACAGAATGTTCGGAAAAAGTCCTCCTCAATCCTCATCTTTTCTTTTCTTTCGCGACCACCGGGCAGTTTAAACATAAAATTAAATGTTGAATGAAGAAAAAAAAGTTTTTTCAATCAAATTTAATGTTTATTTTGACACCTAAGTAAACAAACATTTCTAAATAAGCTAATAAAATGACAAAATAAGAGCAAGAAAAAGCACCAATTTTTATTAAGCATCGAACACATTCGTTCGTTCAATTGATAAATTCGATTCTGAGAAACTGATAAATTGTAATTTGAAATAAAAAAATATTTACAGACAAAACTGGTACAAATATTGTTAAGTATACAATAGTATATTTTAGTAATTATTATATTAGATTTGAGTATTAAATATTGCAAATCAATTAAAAATCAAGTAGCAAAATTAGTCTAATCAGAGCATAAATTAAGCAAAACCAAAAAGGAGTAAAAAGTTAGTTACGTCTACTGTATCATACAAATCAAAAAATAAACACTCAACAACATTGCTGATAATTTTTTTTTGTTGGTTTTTAAGTACAAATTACATCAGGATGTTCTAGAAATTGGTCCCTGGTTTTGGAGATCAGCAATGGAGTGAAAAAAATTTACAAAAAAAATTACAGAAATCATGCCGTTATAAAATCGAAACAAAAATAAACAAAATTAATTTTTTTTTGTACACCAATCGTAGAAATTTGTGTTAAATACTATCCAACATGCAAAGCAGCCTTGATTTCATGATGCACACTGCGTATTCATGCTATATTTGGGGGAAAAACAAAAAAAAATACTATTAATATAAAATCAACTACTTAAAATAAATAAATAAATATATAATAATAAATTAAAATAAATTATTAAACCTGCTAATCTACTTAAAACAAAATTTGTAAAGTAAATTCGATTGTTATTTTAAGTAAAAAAAAAAAAAAATGGTGTGCGCTGTTTTTTCCATTTGATTTCCAAAGCTTAATCTCCCTTTCCAGCCCAAAAGTCATCATCTTCTTCCTCCTCGTCGCCTTCTGTAGTCTCTTCCGCTTTTTTCTCTTCCACTTTTTCGCTTTCAGCGTCTGGTTTCACTTCTTCGGGCTCTGTTTGCTCTTCTTCCTCGACTTCAGCATCTTCTTTTTCTTCTTCATCGTCAGTTTTTAACCTTTTAGTCGCATCCTCAGTTTCATTTGCGTCCTCGTTACTTTCTTTTGTCTCCTCGACGACTTCGTCTTCTTCCTTTTTCCTTTTTTTCGAATCATCCTGCGCCCAAAAATCGTCGTCTTCTTCCTCCGCCGCCGCCGCCACCGCCTCCTCCTCCTCCTCCTCCTCCTCCTCCTCCCCCTTTTTTTCTGCATCACCTGTTTCATCTGCATCACCTTTAATAACCTCACCTTCTCCGTCCTCTTCTTTCTGTTCGTTGTCCATGTTTTCCGACTTTTCTATGTCATCCTATTGCAAAGAAAACAAACATTTTTGAATTTTAATTAACATTCAATGTATTTCAGGTTAAATCACTTTCGTATCTTTCGAGATTTAAAAAAAATGTAAACTTGCATGACGTTTAACAGTTTAAGTCTCATTCAAATTCTTCAAACTTCAGTTAATTTTCGGGTTATGTCATTAAATCTCATTCAGATTATTCGAGATTCAGTGAATTTTTATGCTGAAGATGACGCTTGACCCCAACACATTGAAATAAACGTCGCATTCAAATTGCCTCGGCCAAAAAAACTTGACCTCGAATATACATGACAGCATTTAACTCTGAAATACCATATGTTAAATAAACGAGGGGAAAAAAGTACTTTTTCATGGTCACCGTTCGTCGTTTTCATATTTATGTTGTTGAAACTGTATTGGAAATCAGCTCCGTTACTTTCCAATTTGAGAAACGGGAAAACTTCATTCACTTCAACAGCCGAATCAAAATCTTCGTAATCCTAAACGACATAAAAGATAAAAAGTCTGAAAACAGACCATAAATCCTTTAAAATTCACTTACGCCGCAATAAACATCGTCGTTGAAAAACTGCGGCGAAAGAGGTGTTTTATTCGGTTCCCTTATTTTGCTGTTCTGCACCATAAACTCTCTCATTTCTTCGAATCCTGGCTCGGTGATGTCAATTGATTCATAATCAACCTTGCAACTGTCTAGAATGAGCAGAGCTCTTTGTTGACGCTTCTTAATCTGAAATTTAAAGAGAAAACATTGAAACAAACAAAGTCAAATAAAATAAAACAACGACCTTTAAAATTTCAAGTTCATACCTACCTCATCTAATTACACACTCAACATCCACTTACCACAAAAAATGATGTGTTAAATCCCTTTTAATCCCGCATACTTTAGCTCAATTAACGCTAAGCGCATTACGTTCTTTCGTTCTTTAACATGCAGACACAAGTCTGTACTTATTCTAATTGCGAGACATCGACGAGCACCGAGCTGCGTTTAGTCAAGAAAATAATCACACCCACTTCCTGTGAAAAATAACAGGAAAAAAAACCAACTCCTACGTTACGTGACACGATAATAAGAAAAAAACATTCGGTCACGCATTGTAAGTATTTAATGACCTCTAACTTGACTCGAGTCGAGTCGTCTGTGCATTCCAGAAGCCTAACGTGCTCGATTATTTTCGGGCAATTATTTTAACTCTGCGTAATTGCCTGACTAATTTAAGCAATTTTTCATCGCATAGTTCATAACGTGTAATAAGTGTATACCATTGAATGCTTAATAGTTAAATACTCATCAATGTCTTTAAATAGATGTTATCTGGACGGGTGCCCGTTGAAAAGCCGACTATTTGGAAATCTGAAAGATGATCACTCGCTTTCGAGCGCCTTGAAATTGGAGCGAAAATCGAACACTGAATACACATTCTTATCGTCTGATTCGATAAGAAATACGGTGTGTCAATTCTCACGGTTGTACGCCTCGTTTACCTCTTTGCTGGCCGAAATTCCAGATATGTAGACCTTAATCACCATTTTGTTGCGGGAAACGATCAAAATTCACCTGGGAATCTTATTTAAGTCTCAAGGAGGAACTGAGAAGTGCTTTTATCCACTCAGACACCACCAAGGACCTTCACCTCGCCAGGCTTGACTATCCAACCATAAACACTTCTCATTTGTGGCTCGCTTCAGCTTCTCGTCTCGTGTTGGTCGAGCGGAGCGTCATCTTTTGGCCGTTTTCCCACTATCTAGTTGCACAATTTGCCACCAGAAATTGTGGAATGAAATTCAACTTTGATTTATTCTTTTTTTACTTGAATATCTATAAAAAGTAAAGATTTAAGGAACAATTTTGAAATAAAATTGTAAAACACAAACCGAGTTTAATGGCGATTCGTATTCGGCGTTGTGTGTATAGATGATATTTATCTGGATTTGAATCCAAGGTAAATTTCTCAGATGCTAGATAAGTGAAAACGTGTGAGAATAGAATTTTGTGAAACGACTTACATAATAAAATGATTGAGAAATAATAATTTAACAATTTCCATTTATTTAGGCCAATGCAATTGAAGAAAAGGATGCAAAAATCGATATGCAATCACAGAAAAAGCATCGATTATTCTTCACCAATATCTATTGAGCCATCTTAATAAGTACGTCGCCTAGAAATGGCAAGAAAAAATCCAGTATTATCTTTGATCGATGAACAGGAAGAGACTTACGACAGCGATTTCACTCCCAGTAGTGATTCCGATCGTGAAACCACGCAAAATTCGCCTTTCAGCTTCACGAAACAGAAAAAAGTTGTCGGTAACTGTGATATATTCGTTTATTTTCGTCGTAATTGGGTTATCGTAATTACAGGCGCAACGAAACACCCTTACGCAACGTCGTTGGGTAACAACAAGCAAAGAAAAGTTGGGAAAATGAGCGGTTTGATACGTCAAAATCAAAACGTTATCAAAGATACAGACAGTATAATTGAAAAAGCAAAAAGTCAGAGAAAATTAAAGTTGCACGAACTTCAAAACGAGATACAATCGCTTAAAACGAAACAAAAGGTATATTGAATCTTATTACATAATGTCTCGTTAGGTTTTTGTAATTTTTGTCTGAAAAGGATCTAGAAAATGAAAATAAGTTACTGAAAAGAACTCAGAGACGACAGGCAGTTGCGTTGAAACGATACGAAGGTAACGAGGGAGAATTGCCGTCGTTACTTCGATCCCACCAAGAAGAGGTAAATGATTTTTTTTTTTTTGTTTTTTAATTCAGAGGGAAAAAAGTAAACTTTGTCGTTTAGGTGCGAACTCTGAGAGAACTTTTAAAAAAGTCGAATGAAAAACATCGAAAAAGCGAAAAGGGAGAAAGCGAGAAAACAATCGAGTTGGAGAAGGCGAGGATTCAGCTTCAGCGTCTCCAAGGAATCGTTCGGGAACAACATTTGGAAGAACGAATTGCGTTGAATAAAAAAGTGGAATTTCTTCAAAGCGAGTTGCAAGAGAAGGAGAAAAAAATCCGAGTTGACTCTTGAGAAATGAAAACGTGTTTCCTGTGTTGAATGATGTAATCTTTGTTTGCAGGAAATGCAACATCATCTGGAACTGCGAGATAAGAATTACAAACACCAATTAGCCATCGAATTTGCGCGGCACAAGGAAACGAAGAAGAAATTGCACGAAATCCAAGTCAAAGCCGACAAACTCTCGGTCACGCTCAAAGAAAAAGAGAGGGAATTGGAAATAAGAAATATCTACACGGCACACAAATCGCCCAGAAAACCCAGGTCGTTGTCGCCGAACCGAAAAGCGCCTCGGCCGTTTAAAGATACAAATCCTTTACAGACAGAGTTGAAAGAAAAAGATAAAAATGTAATGGAATTGCATTATTCGTTCCAAATATCATTATGCATTTCTTTTTATTTAAGGCCGAATTGGATAGTTCCGAAACGAGCGATTTTTTCTTTACGAGTAATCTGGAAAATCTGGAATTAAAGCAGCGAATCGTACTTCCTAACATCGAAACGAAAGCAGAAATTCCGGAACCAGAACAAGAGTATCGCGACGAAACACAAACTGAAGAAATCCGTTACAACTTCATGGACGAAATTCGTCGAAAATCGATGTGGAAAGAAACAGAAAGTCGAGAAGAACTCGTCGTCGACGACTCCAACGATTTGCAGCAGAAACCGCCTTTTACGCAGGAATTCCAAATATGGGTGACGTCTTCGCGTCCGGCATCACCGGATTCCGGGACCGAACGCGACAGATCGGTGTCGCCGGTCGAAACGATTGCCAAATCGAAGAAATCGAACCTCATGTTACAATTATTCGGAAACACCGACCACGACACGTCGGATTCAGTGTCTGATTTCTCTTTCCCATCGAAACCGGAATTCGATCTGACTTCTCGCTTGGGTTCCGGCATTCGGACTAATTCCGACTCTGCTTTTTTACTACCAAGAAGGCCGAGGGAGAAGAGCAACATACTGCCGAAGCAACTCATGAGTCCGATTCCGGGTGCATTGGAGGACGAAACGAGTCCGTTGTTATTATAAATCTAAGTATAATTTAGTTATTAATTTATTTTCGTAACTTGTATATTTACAAAATTGTAAAAATATTGTATATTTTTTGTCGTTAATTAAAACAACACTCGACAAAACATTTGGCTACGGTGCTACATACAGCCAACCAAATCGTAATTCCGATCGTTCCACTCGTTTGCATGGGAAAAGACATCATTTTGTTCACGGGTACCAGCCACTCGCTCGGTACTTGCAGTACCGGAACGTAGCGATAAAACCATAGAAGATATAACGCAAATATACCCTAGAAAAGGTTTCAGTCGTATAATATTTCGGTCGAAACGTGAGAAAACCAACTTACGCATAAAATGTGGAGCGAAACACTCGTAATTACTTTGGTTCTAATCATCGCAGTCGATCTTTTCTCGTCTGCATTTCGTAAATTCGTATTAAAACAAGTTTAATGTGATGCGATTGCCGCTTACTTTCTCTAACCAATTCCTCCGTAAAGTTTCGAACTTTTCGCTGAATTTTGGCGTACCGTGCAAATTCATCGACCATGTTTATTTCGTTTAAGTCGGCTTTGAAGTTAGTCAATTCTCGTTTCAGATGTTCAATATTCTTCGATTCTTTCCTAAACAGTACTTGCATTACCTGTGACAACGTTACGTAGGATTTAAAGTATGTAGGAATTGTCGGTAAATTACAATTTAACTTACTAGTTTCACCAATTCGCCTATCAAAGCATAAGTAAAGGTATTGATCAAACTACACGTTACAAGAAAAGCTGACGCCATGATTGAAAGACTGCTCACCGTGGTTACCATAACGACCGTAATAAAATTTCTTTTAATTATCGATTCGATTTTTAATTTGTTTTTATGCTAAATCTTTTGTAATTTTATTGATTTTAGTACAAATAAAATAACATAATTTAATAAAACAAAAAAAAAATGTTGCGCCGAAATCTCGTGCTAAAACGCGGAACTACACAGCCTTTGTTCGATTGAGGATTGAGTTTTGAGTCGCGATTGGAAAAATGCCGCCGAAACGCAAAGTAAGTAACAACTAACTTCCTTAAAATTATGTATAACATTTATTTCGTATTTATCTTATGCAGTCAAACGCTTCTAATGGCGCCAGCAAAATTAAACGAAAGAAGCCAGAGAAAGATGTGGACGATGGGAGCGAAGACGATGATGTGATGCCAGAAGACGCAAAATCCAACGAGAAAAGTGAAGTAGGATCGTCGAAAGAAGTAAATTACGACATCGACGCTACAAATGCTGACGGGGATAAATGGAATTTCAAAATAGTTTCGTGGAACATCAACGGCATCAGAGCTTGGATTCAGGTTTTTACGTAAAATTCACAAATTTTTTCGAATTTATTAACTTCTCTGTGAAAAATTAGAAAGGAGGGCTCGACTACGTTAAACGAGAGAACCCGGATATTTTTTGTGTGATGGAAACCAAGTGTGCCACTGAGAAAATCCCGCCAGGCGCTTCGCTCGACGGGTACACCAATTACTGGTTGTCCGGCGATGCCGAAGGTTATTCCGGAGTCGGGTTGTACTCAAAAATTAAGCCCATCAACGTTTCTTACGGGATAGGTGAATTTTAGTCACGGATTCGTGCTTTTTTTGCAAGGTAATTGTACTTTTGTTTTTTAGACATGGAAGAACACGACAAAGAAGGTCGAGTTTTGACTGCTGAATACGAAAAGTTTTACTTAGTTGCTGCGTGTAAATAATTAAATGAGAAGGTATTTCTGTGTAGTTTAATATATTTCCGATTTTTGTAGACGTGCCGAACGCCGGTCGTAAATTAGTTCGACTTAATTACCGTAAGCAGTGGGATGTCGATTTCCGAGATTATCTTAAACGATTAGACGAGAAAAAACCGGTCGTCTTGAGTGGAGATTTGAACGTTGCGCACGAAGAAATCGGTTTGTGACGATAACAAAGACAGTTATTTCTAATTCCGACGTTGTCAAACAATGT
>JAQIXT010000118.1:0-68617 GCA_034700445.1 Stenotaenia linearis
ATTCAAACTATTTCCATCAAATTTCATTGAATTTCACTAAATCCCGACAAAATTTCGTCAAATCTTATAAATTTTCGTCAAATCTTATAAATTTTCGACCAAATTTCACAGAATTTTATAAATTTTGACGAAATTCAAACTATTTCCATCAAATTTCATTGAATTTCACTAAATCCCGACAAAATTTCGTCAAATCTTATAAATTTTCGACCAAATTTCACAGAATTTTATAAATTTTCGACCAAATTTCATCGAATTTCACAAAAATTGACAAAAATCCTGAAAACTCGACAAATTCCATCAAATGTGATGAAAAAAAATTTTCATTTACTTTGCCACATGCATCGGATGTTGATCGAACGCGAATCGTCTTCGATTCGCCTCATTAACCCTTTGTTGCATATGCCACAATCGTTGATGCATCGGATTCATGCGACACAGATTTGGTGGCGGGTGACTGTGTATCGATGTCAGGTGCTGCGGGGGCGCAGGCGGCGGTGGATGATGGTAGTAATGGTAGAAGGAACCGCTCGGAAGACCGTAACTCTGAGGTGGGTGCGTGTAGGGCAGCGAAGTCGGCGGTAAATGCAAATGCGGACTCTGAGATTCCGGATAGACGTGTGCGTGGTGTCCCGAACAGGATGGTGGGGGTCGGTTGTGGATCGTGCACCCGTTTAGCATACACGGGTCGGTCGAACTGGACACTGGGCACTGGAAAAGTGAAAAATTTCATTAGTCTTTAGAATTTTTCTGATTCTTTTAATTTCAAGATTGTGGAAATTTCATGAAAAATCGATTAATATCGAGAGAATTTCATGTAAAATCGATTAAAATTAGTAAAACATCATGAAAAATCGATAAATCGCAATAAATTTGTATGATGAAATAGGAAAAATCAAAAAATTTAATCTAATTTCACGATAAAATGCTAAAAATCCATAAATATTTGCAAATTTTCGTGAAAATATGCAAAAAATCGGTGAATCCAAACAATTTTTCATCATAAAACGCAAAAAATCGATAGATTTAATTCACTCAGCACACTTCTCGAACACAAACCTGACTTCCAGTGCACACATCCCCCGCTTCCGAGCACAGACTATTAGCCGCCACATGAAACCGACAACTCGTCAACCTCGGCGGCGAATCCACGTGCTCGTGCCGATAACTCTGATGAAAAACATGTCTCGCTGCACCGGGCCTCGACCCCGAACTCGAACTCGCATAAAACCCCTCCCCCGCACCCCTGGGCGACGCCACCCGCTCCACCCCGGGGTTCTCCACGCTCGACACGACCATCTCGTCGTCCGAATCCGTCAAATCCACCAACTGCACCGACCCGTTCCTTCGATTCGCACCGCCGGTTGCGGCGCACGTCGAACTGCTCACCACGTTCGCCTTCCCCCGCCCCGTCGCGTCTCCAGTCGGATGGACCCCGACGACCTCGATCCCGCTGTCGTCGTCGTCCTCGTCCGACGACGAGAACCAATCGAGCTGCAAATCCGGCGCCAACGGTCCGTCTTCGACGACCCTCGAGCTCGGGCCGGCTCTCGCGACGTCGGACGACGCGTCGTAGTCGTGGTCCACCCGTCGAACGCAAGCTATGCCGTCTCCGGACCCCCTGGTCCGACTTCCGACGTCCGGGTTGACGATGTCGATGTCCGAGTCTGAGTTTTCCGTCCGGTTCTCGCAGAGTTTCCGGGACCGCGTGCGATGCTCGTCGCGCTCGCTCTCGGTGCGGCCTCGTTTTCGTTTGGCGTCGCCGGACTCGAAGCCCGCGAAGGGGTGGTGAGGGATGCACATTTCGGCCGGGGTCGGGGGTTCGTCAGACCGGGCGTCGTGTTTGGTTTGGGTGGACGAAGCGGATTTGTCGCACTTCGGCGGTCGGTGTCTGTTGCGCGTGTTGCGACGGTCGGACGAGCGGTGGTGGTTGTGGTGGTCGAGGGTGCGCGAGTGGAGGGTCCGCGAGTTGGTCGGCGCGTCGTCGATGTCCCAGGGGCTTTTCGATGCGGGGTTCAAGGGACGGTGAGGTAGGGAGTCCAGCGATTCGACGTCCACGTCGCAGTCTTCGTCGCTTTCGGCGAACAGGGATGAATTGCAATCCATTTCTGAAAGAGTTGTTAAGAAAATAATTAAATTAAATGTAAAGTTTTACATTATTTGTGCTTAATTTCCAAAAAATTATCGAAAATTAATCAATTTTGTTGTGACTTTTTATAAATTCTGTTAAATTATAAAAATAATTTTATCACCAATTATTAAATTTTGCAATAACTTTATCTTTTCTATACAAATTCCATACAATTTTGATTGTTTATTAAGATTTTTTTAAAGATACCATCAAATAACATCCATTATTAGAAAAACAACCGCAAAAAATTCAATTAAAACCACTCAAATTTCCTCTTTAACGTCACTTATCTCAAAAAATTATCGAATTTTTGCATAAATTCCTTAGATTTCACTAAATTCGTCACAATTTCACATGACATTTAGTCAAAAATAACATAAAAATACAACAACAAAAATACAATTTGACAACTTCAAACACAAAAAAAACAAAAAAAAATCAAAAAATTCCACTTTCCCCAAAACCACCGATCACAAACCCGGGAAACACGCTCAATTACCCCTCCTAACCCTCAACACACAAAAAAAATCCAAAACCCCCTAAATTTCCCCACTTTACCATGCATAAGATCGACGTCAATTCCCTGCTCAATACTCGTCGTGAAAGCGGTATCGAAAATGGACGACAGACTCGGCCGGTTGTCAATTAAGACCGGAAGTTCGCTGGGAACCTAAAATTATTCAATAGCAAATTTAAAAAAATATTTTTAAAAAAAAAAATCAAAAAAATACTTCTCTGTGATGGTCTTTCGTGGATCTCCGTTCCCACGCACGCTGACTTGATTCTGTGTTATAAAAACCCTTATCCATGGGACAATTTATTAATCATCCAACCTATTTCGTAAAAAAAAAATAAAATTTAAAATTTTTTAATTTTTTAAAAATATTAAAAATGTCATAACCCAAAGTAAATTTTGCTCTTTTTCCTGACCCACTTAAACTCGCTTTAGTGTTTAATTAACCTAAATAATCCACTTATCCTTCCCTTAATCCAACAAAACCCGTGAAAAACGTCGTAGTGTACTCGAAATTAAAAAATTAAATCGATTTGTCAAGGTTTTTGAACGATCAAAGGGAAATAAAATGACCGATCCAAAGCGAGGAATTTTTTTGCGTGCAATCCTATGGGAAATAGGGTTAAGTAAAATACGAGTTGGTAATATTCTCGGAAAGGATTTTTCTATCGTTTTGAAGGAATACGAATGAATTTCGGGGTTTGTTATGCTTACACACGGCGATACTAAAGACAAAGATGCGTTTGTTTTTACCTTTTTGAATCAAAAGATTTCTTCACATACCATACAACAACAAGGTTGGGGTAACTTCCGCTTACCGTGAAAGCTCGCGTGTGATTGGTCGATTTTGGGAGAAATTTAGACACAATGGAGTTTTTCTATTTTCAGTTTACTAGTCGAAATAAAATATTTTAGGTATTAATTAGTCACTAAAAGCATCGGGGACTTTTATGTTCTTAAATGTCAAACCGATCAAGGCCAACTAACGACCACAAAAGGTTCGTACTGATAACAAAACGTGACAAATCGACATTAAACCGTCTTTAAAAATTAAATATATTTATTTATATATTTTGAAATTAATATTTTTAAATATGGAATAAATTTATTTGTAAATTTAATAGTTTAATTGAAATTGAAATTTTGGCATATAATTATCAAGGCCTCTATTCACTAGCGGTACTTGTTGCCGCCATGATGCGCACTCCGCAGTAAATTTATGTAACAGCTGATAACATATGAGAAATTTCAATTACCAAAATCGATGAAATGTCAGAAAAAACGGTTTTTGTTACAGTAGGGACGACATCATTCGATAAATTAATAAAAACGGTCACGTGCGATGCGATATTAAAAGTAAGAAAAGCGTTCGATCAAAATGTCAGATTAAAATACAATTTCTATAATTAGGAAATAAAAGGAAAAGGTTACTCGAAGATGGTCCTTCAAATCGGTGCGGGTCAAACAGAACCACCTAAAAATAACGGTGTAATTAATATCGACTATTTTCGATACAAACCGAATTTAAATGACGTCATCGCTTCGAGTCATCTCATCATCAGTCATGCTGGAGCTGGAAGTATTTTGGAATCGCTAGAAGCGAACAAACCATTAATAGTCGTAGTGAACGAAGAATTGATGAACAATCACCAGACCGAATTAGCTCGACAACTTTACAACGACGGACATTTAGTCTACTGCAACTGCGACACGTTACAGGACACAATTCATAATTTTCACTCTTCCTCATTAAGTCCTTACACTCGGGGAGATCCAAAGAAATTTATTAGTTTCGTAAATCGAGTAATGAATTATAGTTAATTTCGTAATTTTCGAGTCAAAACTCCGCATTTTTGTTAATTTTGTATATTTTGTGTTTTTTTGTAAAAAAAATAAAATCAACAAATCTGGTTAATGACCTTTATTGAGCACTTATTAAAATATTACAAACAACTTTTACATTTACTCTCCCCGAAGAAACAAATGAATACAAAATGATAAAAAAAAACAAAACGTGAAGGACAACACGAACGAGTTAGACGACTTAAACTAGTTAAACCTTAACTAACCTATTCTAACCCACAAAAACTCAATATCTACGCGTCGAACTCACCCCTTTATACCCCCCATCGTACCTATCGCCCGAATACGAACTGCTCCCCACGTTCAGCAACAACCCCCCGCTACTCCCGCTCGGGTTCCCGCTGTACACAGAGCTCTGCGGGGCGTTCAACAACGATTGATTCATCCCCAGACTCTGCTGGTTCCTCAATCCCCCGCTCAAATTGCCGGACCATCGATCTCCCTGACCCTCGCTGCGGTTCCACGACTGCCCGTGCGACGATTCAACTTTCCGATCTGCGTTCCACTGATCCCGACCGGGCCCGCTCAGCAACCCGCCGCTCGAATACGCCTTCGACGCGCCCCGGTGATCCGAGGGCCCCGATCCGTGGTGCCACGAGTCGCCCATCGATCTCGAGGTTCCGCTGAAGTTGGTCGAGCTGTTCGACACGAGTTTCGCGCCTTCGTATCGGACGCGCGAGATGTCGTGTCCGCGTTTCTCCTGGCTCGGGGTCTTCCAATCGTCGCGCGTCTGGGGTCTCCGGACCACGTCGCGGATCGAGACGGTCCTGTCGTCGCTCCTCACGTCCCGTTCGCGGCCCCGCAGATCGGCGTCGCGTTGCGGGCCGCGGCTGAATCGGTCGACCTCGCGGGCCCCCGCCGCATTGCTGCGTTCGATGACTCTACGGTCGTCCCGGTCGCGACCGATCACTCTGCGGACCGTGTCGTCGAAGCGAGCCACCTCCGATCGACTCGCTGCTGCTGCTGCTGCCTCTCCCCCACTGCTGCGGGTGTCGCGACGCTCGAAGCGCTCCAAGTCCCGTTTGTAGGCCACCGGACCAGCACTGCTGCTGCTCACGCGACTTTCGTACGCCGTACGGTCCCTACTGAAGAAAAGAAAGGGTTTTTAGGTTCTTTTTGGAGTTTTGTGGGGTTTTTTTTGGTTTACCGGCCCTGGACGCTCATGGCCATGCGTTTGCGTTCGTCCCAGTATGTGTCAGAGCCACGTGCTTCGAAGGGGCGTTTGATGGAACGTCGATGATCGTCCATTCTGGAAAATTAGAGTTAAGTTATTCGATTTGTTTTGGTTTGTTTTTGATTATTATTATTTTTTACTTGAAATGTTCTCTTCGTCTCAGATCTTCTCGTTCTCGTTCCAGTCTTTCTCGCTCCATTCTTTGTTTCTCTCTTTCGAGTCGCAACACTTCTGCCTTTTCGCGTTCTAACTTCTCTCTTTCGATTCTATAAACAGAAAATTACATTTCAAAATTGTTTTACAAAATCCAATTTTCCAATTTTCATTCCCAAATTCAATCACCCCACCTTAATCTCTCTCGTTCTCTTTCCAATCGAATCGCTTCCTCCCGCTGTTTACGTTCGATTTCCCTTTGCCGGAACATTTCCTCCTGGCGCCTACGATCCGCTTCCCTCATCTCCCTTTCTCGATCACGTTCTCTCTGACGCAACTGTTCGTCCTAATCCACAAAAAAATCACAAAAAATCACAAAAAAATTTTTAAAAAATCAAAAAATTAAAAAAACCTTAATTTTCTTAAAAGTGAGCAAATTGTGCGAATTCATCATCGGTGGTTTCCTCATCAGCATCATTGCGCGTCGTAACAACGGATTACCCTGTCGCGGAACGAACCCTCTGCGATGGAACATGCGCTGATTGTGCATTCCGCGTCCCATTCGTCTCGTGTCCACTTCTCTGCTTCGTCTCGATGGAATGTTTCTCGACGACTCTCGTTCTCGCGAACGCTTCGAATCCTTTTCTTTATTCGAAGTCTTCGACTCAGATTTTTTCTCTTTATCTCCTTCGGTTTTTGCGTTTGTCGTTTCGCTTTTCTTCTCGGCCGTTTCGTCCTTTTTCGTTTCCGTTGTTTCGGTTTCCGGTTTTTTGCCGTCCTTTTCCGCAGTTGCTTTCGGGGGTTCGGTTTTAGCGTTTTCTTTTACGGCGGTTTTTTTCACGGACGATAATACTTTGCCGTCTGCTTTTTTCAGGGGTACGCTCGGCTCGTTCTTTGCCTGAAGAGAAATAAGTGGGACGTTTAGTGAATGGTGTTCAGAATTTTCTGAAAATTTTCATAAATTCCAAAATTTTTGTAAAAAAAAAATCGACAAAAATAGAAAAATTTCGTAATAAAATCGAAAAATTCCATAAAATTTTCGTTAAAATTCGATAAAATTTCCACAAAAATTCGACCTAAAAATCAAAAATTAAACAAAACTTTCGAAAACATTCATAAAAGCCCACAATCACATCAACTTCCGCACAACTAAAACCATTTCCAAAAATTTTGAGAAAATTCAAGAAAATTTCCAAGCACCTTCTCCACCGAAATCATTCTTCCATGCAACTCCGTCTTATGCAAATGCTGAATACATTTCGTCGCCTCTTCACTCGACGCCATCGTCACAAACCCATAACACCTAGTTCCGGGCATGCGTGCATTCGTCACAACCTTCGCTCCCAGCACCTGCAACACCCAAGCATTAAAAAAACCACAAAAACCCACAAAACACCCTAAAATACCTTTCCATATTTACTAAACACGGTCTTCAAATCAGTAGCCCGCGTCGTCGACGACAGACCACTCACCCACAAATTCCGGCTACTAGTCGGCGACGCCTTAGTCCTTTTATCTAAAAAAAAAAAAAAATTTAATTTTTTTTGAAAAAAAATTTAAAAACTTCACACAATCTCACCTTTCTCATCTTTAACCACCACTTTTCCTTTTCCAGTCGCGCTGAAACGGTTTAAACAAAAATATTAATAAAATCCCACAAAAAAATTTCAATCCATTCACCCATTCAAAACAAAAAACAAAAAAAAATTAAAATCAAAAAGAAAAAAAAAATCCAATTACACATCATAAAATGAAAAAAAAAATGAAAAAAAAAGAAAAAAATCGTCGAAATTCTTCTGAAATTCCTCGAAATTCCTCCGAATGGTGGAAAAAATGTTGCAACGTCGCGGACCCACTAATCAAGTGTGACCAAACAATTCTGACAACAATTAGAACAACAAACCTCTTGGTCTTGCTATTCGGCGACGCAGGCTTTTCGCCATTTTCCTTTTTCTCACTTTTCGCTGTCGTCGACGGCGCAGCGCCGTTCAATTCCCCTCCGTCGCCCGCCCCGGGGGTCTCCGTTTCCGTCTTTTCCTTCGTGGCCGCGCCACTTTTCTCGTCCGCTTCTGCGCCGTCACTCGAACCTTTTTTCACATCAACGTCCACCTCGGACTCCTTCTTTTCCGACTTGACCGTCACCGACGTCTCCTTGTCCGCATTTTGTTGCTTACGACTTTCACTGTCTGCATCCAGATCAGTGTGGGTGTCCTCAACATCAACTATTAATGGCAAATTAGCATCATCACAATGCTCATTAGTGACACGTTGGCTGCCGTCCGACTTTCCACCTTCTTCCAATCCCCCACCCTCCCTACAACAATCAACAACATCCTCTTCGTGACAATTGCCAGTGGAGGTGTTTTCTTCCGATAAAGTTTCTACTGAAATTCAATTGCACATCGTTTTAGAGAAAACAAATTCCAATTTCGCCGTTTTTACATTTTTTTAAATTAATTAATTCACCCACTTTGTTTTCTTGTAAAAAAAACTTAATTCATAAATGCATTTTTCCATAAAGAGCAACTTGTTTCTAAAGGTACCGTGAAATATTTCGAGATTATGCCAATTTATGTTCAATTTCATCATTAAAAACCTAAAAATAGTTCGCGGTACCCTCAAATCGATTCAAAATCCATTCGCTCGTCACAATCTTCCTTTTTTTTTCTTCTTTCAACAGTTTTTTGATTCAATTTTTCACGTTCAGTTCCATCGAGTTCCATTAAGTTCCATCTCCCACGTCGCCATTTTGTTTTTGCACTTTATTTTCAGTTCCTTCATCGGTAACACGATCGAGTTGTAATTCGACGCGACGCAGGTGTTGTTTGTTCAAGTGCACATGCCCCATTAATTGGAAATGTTTTTCTCGTGTCTGGTCGTTTGTCCGTATTAAATTCCATTTTTTTCCAACAAATTCTGTCTTTGCGTATCAAATTTCCAGTTGTTCTCCGTCCATTCACATTCCTGTCCACATTTTTGGTCATTTCTTCGAAAATTTCTTCTCATTTTCCACTTTTTCGTGTCAGAAACAAGTTGCTCTTTAAAATGCTTCGTTTTTTCAAGCAAATAAAACAAACTCCTTCAATTTACCAAAAAAAATAAATAATTTACCTTTTATATCCTTCACATCACCAATTTCATCCTACAAAAAAAAAAATTTTCTAAAAATTTGTCAAAAATTTAAATTTTTTTAGTTTTCTTACATCTTCCGTTAATAGTTTTTCCTCTTCTTCGACCGACAAATTGATCGCGTCTTCACCCATCATGTAATTTGTATCCATAGAAGCCTGCAAACAAAACAAATTACATAATTTATATCAAAATCAATAAATTTCAAAAAAACCAACTTTGTTTTCCTCTTTTTCGTCGTCGGTGTCTTTTTCCTCGTCATCAAAATTCAAATCGTGCGACTCATCCAGATTGCTTTGCGTCTCCGACTCGTCGTCACGAGTTAGCTTTTCTAAATAGACAAAGAAAACATCAATACAGATCAATTTTCAACTAAAAAAACAACTCACTGTTAGTTCTTTTTGTCTTTTTAACCGCCTGAACCTCGTTTACTTCAAACATAAACTCATCCGGGTCGCAGCCTTCGTCTTTCAGTGCCTAATGAGGAAAAAAATTGTTATTTCTGAGTATAAACGTGGCAATCGAGCGTAAAAGCACAATCAAATTCAACCGATTAAATATGTCTGCCGCCGCTAACCATCAAAGCCGCCATTTTGACTCGGTCAGCCAAATGCGGTCAAATTAACCCGCAATTACGATCGATATTACCTTTTGCAAGCGCTCGACCAAAACAGCCTTCACACCACTTTTGTCTAAATCTCTCTTTTCCAACTCGGCTTTTAAATCTATTACGCGTAACTCCTGTAGTTTTTTTCGCACGACATCGCCGTCAGCAGCCATAACGAACGGAATCGGAATGGAATGGCAACAAATGCGTAAAATTCCAGTACCCGGATGTTGTAGATTATAATTTAATCGAGTGAATCTTATTTGTAAATTAACTTAAGAATTTTCTTAACGTAAAACTAAATTATCAAATGGAATTTTAAAAATAACCCTTTTAGTGCCGACGTTGGTTGCCGTCACGGAAATCGCACTGCCGAGCGCTGTAGATGACGTCATAACACTCTCGCGGGAAAACGTGGAAGGTTTTAAGCCTAATTATGATTAAAGGAGATAAACAATAAATTTAGTCACAGGTTGAGATTTTTAATAAAATCAAATATTTTCAGTTCGAACAATCGCAATAAACTTTATTTCCAATTGAAAATACTCAAAAACTGGTATTTTGAAATATGAAACTGAAACAATTCTTTTAAATAAGCATGTCTTTCACTTTTGACCAAGTGCCATTGTTGGGCAAAGGTTGAATGCCAAGCAAATGAGTCAGAAGATTGTACGGGTCAATAATATCAATGGGAGGAGTCACCAGATTCTTCTTAAAATCTACAAAATAGGAAAAATAATTAGTTTCGATTTCAAAAAAACCAAAAAATATGTCTAAAACATCAACTTATAGACTCAAAATCACCTGGCCCTCTGGCAAAAAATATTCCTCTCATGTCTGGATCTTCAGCTGTATCATAGCCATGGTGTCCATACCATTGCCAATCGAGAGTATCTCTTGGAATTTGTTTGTCGTTGTTGTATAACTAAAAAATTGAATCTAGTACTATGATATATGTGCCAATAACTTCATTGCTTACTCCACGAAGATAGTATCCTTTATGTACTTGAACAAATATTGGAGGAACTAGCTCATGTTTCAAATGTAATCGTTCGGGGATTTCTTCGCGCTTGTAAACGGAAAGTCCTTCTATTCCTTGGAGTTTCTTGTAAATCTCTTCTTCATAGCCTTCAAAGGGGTAAATTCCAACGTGGGATCCTCTGTCTAAAGTATATTTGACATAGTCTTCGGGGATTAGGTTGTGTAATTCAATCGTTTTAACACTTCCGCGATCGGTTTCGGTCATGCCATGGTCAGATACAATAACTATATTTAACTGAAGAAATTAAGAGATTTAACGACAGAATTAGAGATTTGTCTCGAGATTTCACAAGATCTTGTGCTAAATCTCGAGATCTCACGAGATGTCAGAAGAAAACTTCTTACATCATCTTCCAGATGTTTTTCTTTAATATTCTTCAACATTTCATCAATAACTGCATCTACCAAAGCCAATGGAAGACCTACAACTGCATCAGGTCCCATAGTATGCCCAACAGCATCAGGAAACTCGCAATAAACCTTCAAAAACAAAATGTCAATTAAAAAAAAACTTTATGAACGTAAACTTACCTGAGCAAACTGAATTTCATTCGTAGCGAACAATTTAATCGATCTATAAAGATTTTGATAAAAAGTCCGAAGATAATGTTTCTGTTCATATGGTGTAAACATAGCGGGCCTAGTCCCATGTATGGGAATATGTCCACCGGGCCACATAAATGATGCTGTGGCAATATTCTTTCGGGTCGCGGTCACCCAAATTGGCTCGGCCTTCTCCCACCAAAATGGCAAATTAGATGCCTCATCAGGCAACATCTTAAAAAAAGTATTCATTGATTCGTCGTACATGTAGTTCAATGGCATACCGTGGGATTCACCATAAAGACCTATAAAAATGTCAAAGGGTTTATCTCTTCAAAAGTCAACAAAAGAGATATATGCACAGAAAGAGTAAAAGCATATCATACAGCAACAAAAGACTTCTGGGAATTGAGAGATCTCTCAATTCCCAGAAGTCCCAAAGAGTGCACATAAATTTACCTGTAGTTATAGCATAGTATCCTGGAAATGATTCTGATGGATACAATGGATCCATGTACTCGGCTTGGACTCCATCGGCAACAAATTTTCTAAACCCTCCATCAGGTTGGGTGTAATTGATGTAATCCCAACGAAAGCCGTCTAAAAGAATGAGTAAGAGTTTATGTGTTGATTTTTTCTCATTTTTCAATATGAAAGTTGAAATAAAAGCAACTTTTAAGCTGAAAATACAGAAGTAAATGAATTTCATTATGTTCAACTGAAATTCTAGATAAAAGTGAAATAATTTTTATTTTGATTATATAATACAACAGCACTGATAAGATTAAATTTTGTTTAGTGTACATTAATTGGGATACATTGGGACTGGAGCACTTTGTCCCAATCAAGTGGCTGTCCCAATAATGCGATATTTAATTAAGAGAATCAAAAAGGTGGCTTCCTTTTTATTTTTGTATATAAAATACATGACAAACTGTGTTATTTACTAAACAAATACATAGATGAATTCTGGAATACATCAAAAAGAAATATTTATCAAAAATATTTATCACAAATGTCTACAAAAAGTCACAAAAAAACTTAATTACTACACTATTTGAATCTCTGAGGTCATGTGGTATGTTTGTGAATCTGCAGTGATTATAGTCATATGATTTACTCAGTAATGGCTTCCTCATACCTGCTATCTAGCAGTAATATTGTTCCAATTAAGTTCCTGTGACCAGGTTCCAGGGATTCTGCCAAGGGGTACTGGTCAGAGGAGTCCCGGTTCCATGGTCAGAGCAAATTCTGTCTATTTTGTCAATTTCTTCCTGTTCATAGAGATTTGTCAGTATCCCAATTAACCAGAACCCATTGTATTTGATATTATAGTTGCATTTATAATTCTGACACTGCAAATCAATTCATTTCAATGCCAGAATAACAACCAAACGAATAAACAATAAAATTTGGTGATACAAACAATGTAAACAATCATAATAATAGTAATAAACAATAATACCAATTTTTTGCAATTGTTTAATATATTATTATTATTGTACTTGTAATGTCTGATTCTGCAAGCCAATTTCAGCCTTGGCCAGCACCCCCACAACCAGAAGTACCCCCCCAACCCCCACAACCCCCACAACCACCCCCACAACCCCCACAACCCCCACAACCCCCACAACCACCCCCAGAACAACCATATCCACCTCCATATTATTATCAAAACTACCCTCAATATCCATATCCCTATCAACCTCCTCCACCACCACCTGGTTATTATGTATATCCTCCTCAACAACCAACAGGTCCACAAACACTTTACCCACAACCAACTTATGGATCACCAGTAAGTGAACCTTCTTCTTATGTTGAATCAGATCCACAAACAGCAAGGCAAGTTTTTAGAAAAACAAAAACTTTCATTGTTTTCAACAAACTTCTTAACAGAAATAGTAAAAGAAGGAAAATACTCATGGGTGTTGGCATCGGTTTGTGTATATGTGCAGCCTTGCTATTCATAGGATTTTTAATTTATGGTAAATACTAAGAAATGACACTTTCTAAGTGACACTTTATACTTGGAAAGGTAGTGTAAGTTGGGGACTCATTGTATTGTATTTCTCAATAGCTGTTGTAAAGAGAGGTGAAAAAAGTGGCACTGCAGCATGCACTGACTTTTATTCTAATGCATGCTCAGAATGGAAATCTCATGGATACTCTGGTATAATAGAGAAAGGCCCTGAAATAGTTCAGCAAGAAGTTACAGGTAATCAAAAAGATCAATTCATTAACCAATTGAAATATTTTTTGTTCAGAACTTCTTATAAATTCTATGAAAAATATTTCGCAAGATAATTTTGTTCATGCAAAGGTTAATTCGATGATAAATTCTTGTTTGGATGAAGGTATTGTTTTTCAATTGAGTTTTTGGATAGATTTGTATGCTTTATTGTATGATCAGATGCTATTAATTTGAAAGGAAAAGCTCCATTAATTGAAGTTCTTGACTCTCTTGGTGGTTGGCCAGTTGTCGAAGGAGAGTCTTGGGATGATGATATTGACAAAGCTATGGAAGTTCTTGGAGATATTACAAGAATGTTTGGTTCAAATGAAATATTTACTGTTGATGTTGTGCCTAACATGCTGCAAGACCTAAAGCCAGTTATAATGGTCAATTTTCAATGATTTTTTATTTTTGCAATAGATTTGATTCTTTATTGATTGAATATTGCTGTTTTCAATAGATTAGTGCTAAGTATGGTGGATATTTGACTCCAATAAATCCATTACCATCTACAGTCAAGTTTTTCTCTCAAATCAAAGGTTTAGACAAAATTATATTTGATATTGTAAGCGTTGTGATGGAAGACGACAAAAATCAAGAGAAGTTTATTAAGAAGGAAATTAAATTAATGATTAAAATTTGGGACCAAATCTGGAAACTGAAGGTTAATTAAACACTTGTAAATGTATAAGCAAAAAAGTTACGTGTGAAGTCTCGGCATTGCTTATTCTGTGTTCCAGTTAAAAAAGAGCATTAAAATTAGACCTGAAATCATAACTGTTGGTGATTTGTCAGCATATACGAAAGTAAAGGTATTTTTACTGAGAAAAATGGTTTTATAAAGTTCTGTGTGATTAGGTGAATTGGGAGAAGTTTCTAGAGAGGACATTCCTCGATGTTACAATAATAACTAGCAGTAACAAAGTGTTTCTGCAGGAAAAGGAACTTTTGAAGGACATTTGTAAGATTATTAGAAAATCCTTTAAGGCAAGGTTAGTTTGTTAGCTATTACCAGATAGTACAAGGATATTCTCATGATGTCCAGATTTCTCAATGCAAAGCCTCTGAGAACATCCTATGGACCGGAAATCGCATCCTGTTAGTCCTTTGACAACTTTCCTAGGATATTCAATTGATGATACTCTGTTGATGTTTTGTATAGGAGTTATTAGCTTTCTGAACTTCTTGACATCCTGAGAAAGTTTTGTGAACTTCTTGTGCTATCTTGATTGTTAATGTTTTTTTTTGTAGAACTTTTGTCAATATTGCTATTCTCATTGCAATTCGGCCATTGCTTTGGCATTTGCCAGAGAAGTTTCAAAAGTTGTTCTTCAGACTTAATGAAGCAATTGGCTTGAAGTCGTCATCTAAAAAAAGGTTTTCCAAGTAATTTAGGGTTAAAAATAAACTAATGGTTTCATTTCTTAAGAGATGGTTGGTGTGTGCACAAAGTGATTGATTTGTTGCCATATTTGGTAGCAAATCTATATGCTGAAAAGTATTTCAAGAAGGAGGATTTGGACACAGTTAAATCAGAATTGTTTTGTTTTGCTTTAGAATAAGTTTACGGTGTTTATAAACAGGTCTCAGACATTACAAGTACAATTTTAGCTACTTATAAGAAAGAATTAAAAGAAAATGATTGGTTGACCAAGACAAGTAAAGATAAAGTTGTGGATAAGGTAATACAGTGTGGGTAAATGATTTGCGATTTTATTACATGCTTTCTTTTGAAGATTTCTCATCTCAAGATTGAAATTGGATTTCCAAGTTGTGTACAGAATGAAGAAGAGCTAGAAGAGATCTATGGTTCTGTAATTAGATTTATTTTATCATATCTTACTATAAGATTAAAGAGAAATTTTGAATATTGTTTTATAGTTGAATATAACTTCAGAAAATCACTTCCAAAATGTTGTAGAGTGTATGGAATTGCAAGCAAATTTGAGGTTTTCTGCATTGGATGAAGACCCAAAAGCAAAATTAGTGTAATAATGCAAGAAAACTGAGATTTACAAAAATTTATAATTAAATTTATTGTAAAAATCGAGTGTAGTGGATTCTGCTGGTGGCTGGAAAATTTTGTCCCAATCATGCAAAATTTTCTATAGTAAAATTAATAACCATCCCTTGAAATTTGTCCCAATTAACTAGCATCCCAATTAAGCGGAATCCATTATATATTTTCCATTTAAAATTGTAAAAGACTACGTTTACTTTGTTTTGAATTTAGTTGGCGAATGTCACCAATATCCATCAACGCTTGGTATATACCATATGCGAACACGATTCGTAAGATTTTAAGTTTGTTGTTGCTTTAATGACATTTTTACTTTGTTTTTTTTTTAATTCAAGAAATACCTGCTGGTTTATTAAGAGCTGCCAATGTTACTACCAAGTCATCTTTGTATACTGATAATTTGCTATTTGTTGTATAATTATTATTTTTGTTTTGTTTGTTTGTTGTAGGCCACATAAATATGGAACTCTGGGAGCTATATGTTCTCATGAAGTTACTCATGCTTTGGATTACACAGGTTGGATGTTAATTATTGTTATTTTAGCCAGATTTTGGTGTATTTTTGTGTTTTTGAAGGTTTAAAAGTAGATAAAAATGGAAAAGTTATAACTGGGAAGACATTAGTAGGTCCTTTGCTAGATAAAAAGAGTGCAAAGGAGTTTATGAGGAAAACTGAGTGCATTATTGATCAATATGGAAAATACTGTTTGGGTTCACAATGTGTAGGATTTGATTTATCTCATTCTCAAACATGAAACTTATTATATCAATTTGAATTTGTTTTTTGTTTGTCAGATTAATGGTTATCAAACAATTAATGAAAATTTAGCTGATGTCAGTGGCACTCGAATTGCATTTTTGGTAATTTTTATCAATTGTTTATTTCCATCTTAGTTTTTTGTTTTTTTAAAGGCATTTAGGGGAAAAGTTGATGCAAAGTCAAGTTCTGCAACTGGTGATGAACAAATACCAAAAGAAATTGGTAAAAGCAGTTTAAATAGACAATTCTTTTATTATTTTGCCAGGGTATTTGAATTTTTTTTTTTTTTTTTTGCGTTTAAATTGATAATTTAATTTTGAGGTTATCAGATTTGGTGTTCAGATGATAGCGATGATGTTATAAAAGCAAGAATGGTTCATGGTACTCATAGCCCTCAGAACTTTAGAATAATTGGAACATTGGCCAATATGGCCGAATTCTCAGAGGAATTTGAATGCAAGGGAGCAGATGAAATGAATAAAAGAAAAAAATGTAAAGTTTGGTGACAAATCTTGAATAAAATATATGAAAAAAAGATATTTTTAAATCAACTCTTTAGTTTTTGGTAGTTTGTAATGTTAATTTGAGAAATTCTGATGTCATCGCGATGCGCCGGAATTGAGTGCTGAGCACCGGAAGCGGAAATTGGAAGATATATATAATGCCAACATGGCTGTTTGTAAGTAATTTCGTTTCAAGGTTTGGGATATTTAATTGATTTCCGTTAATTTTCTCTCAATTAACGAACCGTAAGTAAATATTTATTTGAATTAACGAAATTATTAGAATTTTTGTAAATTTTTATACACTCCGATTTGATAATTTGATGAGTTTTATGAAATTTTACTCGTTTTTTGCTACTCATCGTTAAATGTCAAAGTATTTATAGTTTTTTTGTGTCGTAATAAGCTTAAAACAGGTTTTTAATGATAAAAAATAAGAGTATTTAGTTGTGGATTATGATTATTTTGTTTATTTTTGTTGTTTTTATCTGTAGGAATGGCCGATAATGTAACGGGAAATTTGGAAACTCAAGTTCCGTGTGCACGAAATCAGACGAATCATCAAAAGAAAGGCAGAATTAGTCAGTTCGAAGACGGAGAAGCTGATGGGTTGCAAGAAATTGTAACTGATGTAAGATATGAGGAGAATTCGGTGGAAGTTGAAGAAGATTTGAAGAAAGTCGATGAAAATTTGAAGAGTTTTGATGAAAATATGATGAAATTTAATGAAAATATGGCAAAATTTAATGAAAATATGACGAAGTTTAATGAAAATATGATGAAATTTAATAAAAATATGACGAAATTCAATGAAAAGAAGGCGAAATTTGACGATAAATCGTGAAATTTGATAAAATTTGACTAACAATGAGGAAAATTTGATGGAAATCATAAAATTTGATGAAAAATGATTAAAAATTGATGAAAAACTAATTATTTATTTATTAATGTTTATTTTTCTCTATTTCCAGGTAAATAAGAGACTGCAGAATGTAATATATAGAAAAATGCAACACCAAAATGCAGGAATGAGTCAAGAATTACAGAGTCAAAAGGAACAAATCTCCATTTTGTTTCAAGAAAATTGCGGTTTGAAGTTGAAAGTCGCGCAGTTGGACATCGAAAAGAAGACTTCGATGAGGGAAGCGAACGAAGCGATCAGAGCTAATGAGAAATTGAGCAGATGTTTGGACGAAATGCAGAAAAAATTGGCTTCTGGGAGTGTTGACAGTGCGAGTTTGGCGTCGAGTAGAAATAGTTGTTCGGGTGATAATGTAAGTTTGAGTTTGTGGAGGTGTTGTGGGTTTTTTTGTTTGTTGAGTGATTCCAGTTAAATGTCAAAGTGTTAAGTATAAGGAAACTATTGATTTCCTTATGTGCATTTTTAAGTAAGTTTGATGGATTTTATGGACATCGAAGTTTTGTGAATTGTTTGTGAAATTTACCAAAATTTCACCAATTTCACTAAAATTTTACATCATTTCCATCAATTTTCATAATTTCATTAAAAATTTAATCAATCTCACTAAAAATTCGTTAAATTTTCACAAATCTCTCTAAAGACACATTTTACTAAAATTTCACTATTTTACTCAAATTTCACTATTTTATCTACAAATTTCACTATTTTATCTAATAATTTCACTATTTTATCTACAAATTTCACTAATTTATCTACAAATTTCACTATTTTATCTACAAATTCCATCAATTTTATTGCAAATTCACTAAATTTCACTTTCACTAAAAATTCCATCGATTTTATTAAAATTTCACTAAATGCACTAAAAATTCGCTAAAAATTTTCAAAATTTCTTAAAATTCCACGACAAGTTACAATTTCAGTGAATCTGTTAGTAAAATCGTTAAAATTTTAGTAAAATAATTGAATTTCTTGCAATTTTTGATAAAATCGTTGGAATTTAAGCGAATTTTTAGTGAAATTCTTTGAATTTTTGGCTCAGAATTCGAAAAAATTGACATCTTTTTAAAAATGTTAAATTTTTTCAATCCCATAAAAACTTATTTTCCATTTCCAGCTTCAAGATCCATCGAAACCCGAGCCGAAACCGATCAACCCTTCAATCACGAACGACTTCACATCACTAAACGACGAATCAGCAGTTGAATCCCAAATCTTAGACCGAATAAACGTCTCTCTAAACAACCTCATTGATCTCAAAAACGATTTATTCTTCGTAAACCACAGTTTAAAATACTTTTTATACTTCGTATACAATTCAAAACAAAAAGGTTTTCGTATAAAACTCAAAAAAAAAAAAAACCACAGAAACCCAAAAAATCACTTAAAAAATCTTAAAAAAAAATTCTCAAATTTCAGAAAAATATTCATCGCGACCGTCATCTTGTCTGGTATCACGTGGTGGGGGCGAACCGGACTCGCTCGAAGATCCGATGACGTCATCGGGTAAAGAAAAATGGCGTTTTGAGGGAAATTCGGATAATCCAACAAAAAACGCGGAATTTAGCGAAAAAACTTCGAATTTTGTACAAAACAAACCGGAAGAGGAACTTTTAAGCAGTTTTTTCAAGCGTAGACAATTACCGTGGCCCTCGCAACCCTTTAGTCCCGAAAATAGACCTTTTTATGATCGGGGAGTGTCAACCGAGGCGGTTGCTTCGAGTTCGATACTCAGTCCCGATTCGTTGTCGAGTTTTCAGGAGAATCCGGACTCGGTTTTGCTGAAAGAAGATCGGATTTGTCCGATTTGTGGGAAAGTTTATCCCGAAAGTATACCGGAAAAGGATTTTGTAGAACACGTCGATAAACATTTTGACATTGACGAATTCGAGTTGGTCAATTGACGGAGAAATTGTATGATATTATTAATAAATGTAATTTTAACACAGTTTCTATTGGTTTTATTGGGAAAATGTGTTAAAATGGCGTTTTTTTACTATTAAATAACGTTAAGTTTAAATTAAGTATGTAAATACTCATGAATTAACGTTTTTTTAACGTTTGAATGACGTTAACGGTCGATTTTTATGAAAATTAATGGAAAAAACGTTGAATAATGTTTTGGCAACGTGTACATTTAAATTAAATTTTAATGAAATTTGATAGAAATTTGCTCTAAAAATGCTTAAAATACCACAAAAAGTATTAAAATAGCGTTTTTTCTATAAATTTCGGTTAAATCTTACAAAAATAACGTTGAAATTACATTTAAAAACCGTTTACATTGCAATTTTCAATAGAAATTTGCTTTCAGGAAACGTTTTTTCAACGTTAACAATTAAAATGCTGTGAAAATACATTAAAGTAACGTTTATTTAACGTTAATTATAATTCATTACAATATTTAATGAATTTTCACTGAAAAACATTTTTAAAACGTTAATTCAACATTCAGACAACGTTAAAACACATTAAAAAAAACAATTTCAAAATTAAAACAACCTTGACATTTGAATAACGATAAATTATAATAAATTTTAACACAATTTCCCATCATCAACGCAACAATCTCAAACTTACTTGTTTCCTCTATTTTTAATGAAATTCCACGAAAAAACCCCAAGGTAAGTAAACTAAACCCTGTAATTCGAAATAACTTGTAAACAAACACCATAAATTTGTCTCTTACTATCATTAATCTAATTTCAAGGTCATTGATATTAATTTCTAGAATTTCATGTAATTTATTTCATAAATAAAAACATTTGTTGACCATCTGCACAAATCCAACTGAAAACTTTATTTCCATTTCTTTATCGTATTTTTCAATCATATTCTCCGAAAATAACATGGTCATTAACTACTAAAACGACCTTTAATTTCTTATCTTTCAAGTACTAATATCCAAATGTCAACATTTTGTTGTCAAAACTAGGAAAATGTTACAAAAACTTGGAAAATCTTGAAAAAAGACATCGGAATTTGTTTATTTTGCATAAATTTTACATTTTTCTTGTAAATAATTGAACAAAAATACGTAAAATTATCAAAAATACATCAAAGGGGTTTTGTTTGTTATTTTTTTATCGTACAACATTTTTTGTAGCGAAAACATTCATAAAGGAAAGAAAACACATTATGTCAACACGTCTCGATTATCCACGCCAGGATCAACAGCTGATTTCCTCAACCTTTAACCCAGACGTCATGAGACATCAGCCAATAGAAATCCGTGAAAAGGTACACGTGATGGGCGAAAAAAGTGACGGTTTAATGGGCCTGGCTAAAGGAGCGAATGAGAGGCGAGGATTGGGAGCACGTGATCGCTGCGTGACGTCAACCGCTGTGCAGCTGTTTGCTCAGCATCGCCACCATTCAGTCGAGCGATGGAGCCGAGCGATTGAACGTCGCAGTCTCGTCATGGATTTTCGTCGTTTTCCTCATTCTCACCGCCGAAATCCGAGCGGCGGAGCAAGATTCAGTTAATAGATACCCAGAACTGAGAGTCCGATCGTAATTTGGTGCGGGGAAAAGCATGAAACCCGATCAAGGTAGGAAAAATGGAAAAAAACGAAAAAGTGAATTAAAAAAACGGAAATTTCGTCCGTTATTAAAGATTTTTATTTTTTTTAGTTGGGAAATTACAAGTGAGTTTTGGAAATGTGAGGTAATGAGATTCTTGGAAATATTTTAACGATTTTTGTTATCCCGTTACAAGTTTATTTTGAGGTCTGTGAACTCGAGATGCGAGAAAACGTGAAATGAAATGACGAAATTTTCCGTTTTTTTTGTTACAAATCCTAAAATACTCAATTACAGTTGGATAAATGTGTATTTAAAATAACTAGAGTGGAAACTTTGAAAAAAAATCGATTTTTTGCTATTTTGTGTGGAGTTTAGTCGATTTTTTGAGTGATAGTTGTTGATTAAGCCTTTCTTAAGCCTAATTCAATTAGAATTTAGTGTAAAAGAGGTTTGAAGTTGAAATTTTGGCTTTAAAAAGTCAAAAAAATCGATTTTTAACCGATTTTTTTCGATTTTTTTAGTGCAAGTTGTTGATTAAGCTTAATCCGATTATAATTTAGTGACAAAAATTAATCGGAAGAAAATTTAACTAAAAAAGTCGAAAAAATTAATTAAAAATCGATATTTATCAATTTTCTACGCTTTGATTATCGATTATCGATAATTTAATGAAAAAAACTTAAAAATACAAAATTTTTAATTTGAAAAAATCGGTTTCTAATTGATTTTTACCGATTTTTAATCCTTAATCACCGATTATGCCTAATTTTATCAAATTTAATGAAAAACATGCAAAACTCCATAGAAAACCTCAAAAAATCGATTTCCAAAAGCGATTTTATCGATTTTTAGTCCCAAATCACCTAATCCTTTTTAAAACCCAAAAAATTAAAATTAAAATTTTTAGAAAAAGAATCGAAAAATCGATTTCATGTAAACGATACTTAATCGATATTTTCCTATATTTATATCCTTATCAGATTAAGCCTACTTTAACCCTAATCCAAGTCAAAAAAATTCAAAAGATGTAAAAAATCGATGACAAAAAGTGTTTTAATAAAAAAAAAAATCGATTTCGTCGTGACGTTTGCGAATTCATTTATTTACATGCGTATTGATTGAGATCCGCCCCTGACACGTGTCAGGACGTTCACATTGGATCTAGATCCCAAACTGGGTCATGTCCCGAGCCAATGGCCTCCCATACTTCCCCCATTTTTCTTTAATTTTGTTTTTAGCGAGAGAAAACGAAGAAAAAATGGCAAACTCAAGGTTGTGTCGTCTTTCAAGGTGATCGGGACCGGGTGCATTTATAGATGACGTGGTTTGGGTGGGGAGGTTTGGTGTTTCATCGGAAGTTTAATGGGAAGTTTTGTTGTTTTGGTTGTGAGTCAGGTTCATTAAGGGCGGGGTGGGCGGCCATTTTGGGTTTATTGAGGTTTTTTTGTGGGGTTGGAAGGGGTGAGTGGGAGTTGGGTTGGAGGTTTGATGGGGTTTTTGTGAGGGGAAGTTGATTTTGGGTTTTTGGACGCCATTTTGGGTTTTTTGGTGTTTTTTTTGGTTTGGTTGTTTTGGTTTTTAGGGGTTTGAATGGCCATTTTGGGTTTTTGGATGAAATTTAGTTGGTCTTTGTGAAATAAAACTGTGGTTTGGGTGGCCATTTTGGTTTTTTGGATGAAATTTAGTTGGTTTATGTCAAATAAAACTTTTTTTGATTATTTGGGTGGCCATTTTGCGTTTTTTGATTAAGTTTAGTTGGTTTTTTGGTTACTAAAAACAATTTTTACTGTTTGGAGTTGCCATTTTGGTTTCTGAAATAATATATTGATTTTTTTAATGAATTTCACTGTTTTTCCTTTAAGATGTATTGATTTTGGTATTGCAAACTAAAATTCTTAATTCAAGCTGTAAAACCACAAAAACATTCAAGGCCATATTGGTTTTCCAAGCAAATTTCATTTTTTCTTTGTAAAAAATAAAAATAATTAATTCTTAACCCTAAAACACAAAAAAAACACATCCAAGGCCTAACCCCAAACCTCCATGTTGGTTTCCTCAATAAAACATAATTTTACCAACTTTAGTCCTAATTCCAACCACCACATTACTTTACTGACAAAATACAGTTTCCCTTTAATGCCACATGTTTCCATTTTTAAAGAAAAAAACCAAAAAACAAAAACCCAAAATAAACGCAGACATAATTGTCTCATTCCATAACAACCAATGACGTAACAAACCCAAAATGGCCTCTCAAAGTCAAAATTAAGTTTATTTTTTATCTCAGCCATTTTGTTTTTTTTATGTTTTGGATTGCAGCAGATGTCAAGGTGATTTAAAAAAGGAAGTGTTGCAGTGCATTGTGGGTATTAGGGCCATAAAGTAGGCTTAAATTGGGTTAGAGGAAAACTGGAGGGCAAAAATGATAAAAATATCTTAAATATGGCGAATGAGGCTGAGGGTCGAAAGAAAGGAATGGAAAATGGCGGATTTTGGGGTTTGTTATTGAATTGGGTGATGGGAAAATCGATTTGGATGGATAACAAAATGGCTGCTTTAAGGGTTTGATGGGGATAAAAGGGAAATTAGTTTGTTTTTAGGCCTATTTGTGGGTTTTAGACATGAAATAATGTGCTTTTAGGCTTAATTTTTGGGTTTTTGATGGTTTTAGGCCTAATTTTGGGGTTTTTGAGGGTTTTAGGCCTAATTTTGGGGTTTTTGAGGGTTTTAGACCTAATTTTGGGGTTTCTGAGAGTTTTTAGATATGAAATAATGGGATTTTAGGCCTGATTTTGGGTTTTTTTAAGTTTTTAGGTTTTGTTTTTGGGGTTTTTCATGTGATTTTGGTCTATATTTGGGTTTAAAGGTGTTTATTGGGTTTTTAAGTGTTTTTTGAGGGTTTTAAGGGGTTTTGGGTGTGAAATTTGGAAGTAATTATGTAATTTTAATGATTTTAGGTACATTTTTAGGTTTAGGCACGAAATTAGGGTTTAAAAGTATATTTTTTTACTTTTAGACTGATTTTGGATGAAATTTTGTGTGCATTTTTTGCCTTTAATTTTAAATTTCTATACAACATTCAACTCCACAGACCCAAATTTCAAACTCAACACAAAACCCCAACTGTCAAGCACTTCCTCAACCCTTTATCACCAAAATCCCTCAAAACCCAAATCCAAAACCTCAATTTCCTCGTCTGAGCCCTCAATTCCAACTTTCCGTCCTTATTTACAAATCAGAAACCTTCCATGCAAGCATTACATAACCCCATCAACTCGTTGTCTCCAAAACAAAAGAAAAAATAGAAAAAATCGCAACTCTACTGTCCATTTGTGGCCTGACCCTGACGCACGCTAAACCCCGTACACGAGTGGAAGAAACCTTCCACGTGCAGGCCTTGTTGCGTGTATGACCTTGGTCGATTACATGGCGGGCCAAGGTGAAATCCAGAGTCGCATTGAAAATCATTTTTGACAATTTCCTCCAACCAAAACGCCTCACTACCCCCACTACCTTCCTCAAAACCAAAATTACGTCATTTAATAACGTTCCCTATAAAAGCCCATGTTATTTCTTCATAGAGGCGCGATTTAATAACGTTCCCCAAATCGTTTTATCGGATTTCGATGTTATTAATCGAGAATGACGTCATCAATGTCATTCCCTATATCATTTATTCATTGATAATGACGGTTATTAATAACGTTCCCGAAAACTTTTTTTTCCCGATTCATCGGATTCATCCCAATTCATCGCGTCTATTTATTGGCGTTATGACGTCATCGCTAATCCCATGTATACATTTCATGCATTTAGCCCTAATTCCGATGATTTCATAACGTTTCCTACCGGAAATGACATTAAATTCCTTTGTTTGGTATCAGTTTTTAAAGGATTTGGTGAAATTTGTTACATTCGACCTTGTTTGGGTGTTTTTGATGAAATTTAGCGTGAAATGAGAGAGGATGACGTCATATGTTTGAAACACCTGTTTTGAGGTGAAAAAATGAATTTTTAAATATTAAAAATTGACCTTAGATAAAGGAAGAGTTTGGAGTCGGGTCAAAAGACTGAGCACGTGATGTCGAGGTCACGTGAGGCTAACCCTCAAGTGGCTGAGAAAGGTGTAGGGGATGCAGCGTCGCGACTGGGGGTCTCCCCTGGGGTGCCGAGACCCATTTGGGGGTGGGCAACCATTTATTTTTGCACTGTCTGAGGTGTCGGGTTGCAAAATGGCTGACGGTCGGGAAATTTGGGCCAAAAAGTCGGCCATTTGGGTATTAAAGGAGGGGGTGGAGAGTGGAGGTGATGCCATTTTATGAGGGTTATATTCGGCCATTTTGGGTTTTTGGTGAAAAGTGATAAAAAATTGAAGTTTTTAAGCCTGAAAATGGAAACAAAAGTCGGCCATTTTGGGTTTTTGTATGAAATATAAGCAGAAATTGTTTTTAGGCCTAAAACTCAGAATTAAAGTCTGCCATTTTGTGTTTTTATTAAAAAATAAACACACAATGTTGATTTTAGGCTTGAAATTTCAAAAAAAAATTAACAAAAGTCAGTCATTTTGATTTTTTAATGAAAAATAAACAGAAAATGGCGAGTTTAGTTTAAAAACAAAAAATGAATGTAAAAGTCAGCCATTTTGGGGCCATTTTGGGGTTGTAAATGAAAAATTACAAAAAATTGAATTTTATTTGATCCAAAAATCAATTTTATAGACAAAATGGCCGCCACATTGCAAATAAGTCAATATTTCAGCCATTTTGGTTTCTATTATTAAAAGTTGAATAAAATGTCTCACTTTTGCATTCAAAGTCAGCCATTTTGATACTTCATTAAAAAATTGAAAAACACACAAATAAAAGTCAACCACTTTAATTTATATTTTCAAAATGACGTCAATTTAAAATTAAAACCATTAAAAAAAACAGTAAAAAAAACTTATCAAGAAAAATGAAAAACCCACTCCCAAGAAAACAGGTGTGGAAAAATCACCGGAAGTCGACTCCAAACCGGAAACCACCCACAAAACTCAACATTCCTTTAAAAAGAAATTCGAGGCTACCTGTTGCAAACACCTCGACACAAACTCCTAACAAACGAACAAGTCCCAGGAGACAAAATAGACCTGTTTTGCAACCTTTTGCGCCTGCGCCAAAACACGAGATCAAGGTCTCTTGTTGCTAAGCCGAAGGTGCCGGCCTGCAGCTAACACATGACTCGGGTCATTTACTCCCATTTCACAACAAACACTAAAAAAAACAACAAAATAATTAGAAAATGGCTTCCGACAAGAATAAATTAACATTTTCTCGTTTTTTTCTCTCGTCGAAACGCGATTTTAGGCCTAACGGGGCTCAAAATAGGCCTAAAGTGTGTTTTTGTTTACGTTAATCGCGCAACCAGTTCTCCAGGAGTGATTAACGTTCCTAAAGGGTTCGGGTGATGATTATGGAGGTTTCTATGAGTCATAGTGAAGAATTTCCCCCGCGAGAGAGGGGAATAACCCGTTTGAACGATTTAACGCGGCGGCCATCTTTCAAATCCGAATCGTGGACTCTGGCGGCGAAAATCCGAATTTTTAAAAAAATTTTCTTTAAAATTCTAAAAAAATAATTTAATTAAAATTAATTTCGGACCGAAATAGACGTCACGACGGTCGTAAGTAGGCTAATGTGTTGTTTAATGAAGTAATAAATGGGTTTTAATGCGTTTTCCACGGCGCAAGGTGAGCGAGATCTCAAACGAGATTTGTCCTTTAGCGAGACAACTTTGCGAGTTATAAATAGACTTTTTTTTTCTCGAATCCTAAGTGGTTTTTAGACGAAATGTCGAGTTTTAAGTAGGTTTCTACGTGATTCCATGCGAGAAAATGTGTTAGTAGAGTAATCTCCTGATTGGCCGCCGGACCGGTGGCGCCATCTATTTTCGGAAAATCGAACCATTTTGAATTTTAACGGTTTAATCGCCACCGGTGCGTGATAAACCGACATAAACCTCATTTTCTCGCTAAATTACACGTTGTTTGAGTGTTATAAGTGCATTATGGATGATTTGTGAGTGCGGTGGAGGATTTCGGTGTGAAATTGAGTGATTTTTAATTTTTTCATTTTTTTTCCATTTTTTTCGCAGAAATACGAGCAGATATGGAAGAACCGGACTTAGAACCGAGCGACGTGTTCGTGGATTTGGGGATGTTGGTCGTGGAAGGAAGAACAGCCGGATTGAGTGCCAGGGGGTACGGTGAAGGACCCCACTGTCCGAAAGTTGCGAGTCAGATTAAACATTGCTGTAGTTTGGAGGATCCGATGGTATTTTGTGGTTTTTTCACGTTTTTTTTGATGTTTTTTGAGGGTAAAAGTTTGATTTTGTTGTTTTAGTGCGTGCGGAATGAGCAGTTTCGAAGACACATGTTACTTTTATGGAGAAATAACATCCCGATGTCGATCGAAGTGCTTTTGAGCACGGAAAACACTCAAGGAAATCCGAAAAGTCAGAAAGTTGATGGTGGAAATTATACTCTGTTGGAGCAATGGACGATTCATATGTTGCCGAAACGGTAAATTGGGTTTAGGGGTTGAAAAAAGCTTAAAAGTGATTTCTTTTCATTAAAAATGAGTTTTTGTATTGTAAATGTGCGGTTTTTGGGAGGAATTGCTTATTTTTTTGTTATTTTGATTTAAAAATTTTTTTTTTTTTAGTTTTGGGTGAAAATTTTTCGTTTTTCGTGTAAAAGTTTTGGTTTTTGGGTTTTTTTTTAGATTAAAAATTTTTTTTTGTTGCTTTTTGGTGTTTTTGAACCTGAAAAGTTTTGTTTGTTTAAAAATGAGATTATTTTAGTTTTATTATGTAAATGTTTTTGGTTTTGGGGAAAATTTATTGAATTGATGATTTTTTTTCAGTTGTTTTGTTAGGAAATGGAGTTTTTGTTATTTTTTTGGTTGGAAATTGAGTAATTTATGTTTGTTTTTATTTGTTTTAGTGTTCCAGATGTACTAATAACTGGGAAAAGTCTGTTACACGCTGCTCGATCTTACCTACATTTCTCACAACTCAGCGCTTGGTACAGCTTATCTACTGGCAAGATACCAGCAAACGTCGTTTACAGGTTCAAAAAAAATTAAAAACTCGATTAAAAATTTAACAATTCAATTTTTTATGAAAAAAATTTTAAAACATTTTGAAGTAAAAAGTTAAAAACAATTCAATTTTTCGAAAATAAAAGAAAAAAATTTAAAAAAAATAATTTTTCGAAAATAAAAAGCAAAAAAATTGAATCTTTTGGGGGGAAAAGTTTAAAATTTTAAATTTTTCGAGAAATTAAACCAAAAAAATTAAATTTTTCGAGAAAAAAACTAAAAAATTTCATCTTTTTCAGGGTCTGCGTCCCAGGGGAAGCCTTCACCAACAAATTCATCTCCCCACCGGACACCCACTCCTTCCCTGTCGCCAACGTCGGCCGCAACAACGCGCTCAAAGTCACCGTCAAATCCATGCCTCGTTGCTCCTCGGGCATCCCTCACTTCCTCCGCCCGAAACGCGACCCAGAGGCCGGAAAAATGAACCAAGCATGCGCACTCCCCGACCTCCACCGCTCTCCGAGCCCCCCGGAATGCGCGCGCAGAGAAAAATCCCCCGACACTTCGCTCGGCGACAGTCTCCTCGACCCCCCGCAGTCACTGCGCATGTACCCCAAGAGGTACCAGTCGCCTTCGAGGTGCGGCAGCCCCGTCATGGAGGCCCCGGACCACGTGTTGTGTCGCTCGGCGTCACGTGACGACGTGGACGGCGCCGAGAGAAGCAGAAGTCGACGGAATTTCGACAAAAATCGGACTAAATGTCTGGGAAAAGAAGTCGTGAACGAAATGTGGGAGAAAAAGGGTGAAAAGGGCTGTCTGGGGTTCGCTCTGACGCCGAAGGAGACGGAGGAGGTGTTGAATTTGTTGCATCGGAGGGCGAGCAGGGGGAAGAGTCGGATGGGTGGGTTGGTGGAGGAGGTGTACGAGATGAGGACGGGGAAGGAAGTGCAGGTGTGGAACACGAAGGAGGTGGCGGGAGCGAAGGAGAAGAGGAGTTTGAGGCGCCTGGATGAGATTCTGGAGAGGAAGATGACGGGGATCGAGTTGGAGGGGAAGGAAGAGGGGGGTAAGGAGAGCGGGAAAGTGATGTGTGGTGAAGAGGAGATGGTCAAGGAGATTTTCCAGAAGCAAAAGGTTGGTAAAGGGTTGAAAAGGCTTTAAAATGTGGTTAATCCACTTAAAAAGTCTTAAGAGTGTGGTTAATCTAATTGGAAGGGGTTAAGAAGATGGTTAATCCACTTTAAAAGGCTTAAATGTGTGGTTAATCAACTTTACTAGCTTTTAATGTGACATAACTATCATTTTGTATTTTAAAAGTGAGGTTAACTGCGGTTATATATAATAAAAGTATGGTTAACCGACTTTAAAAGCCTTTAAACTGTGGTTAACTGGCTTTAAAAGAGATTAACCATCTTTTTCATTAAGTAACTTTTCTGACAATCAGGAAACTATAAAACAAGATTAACCATATTTTACCAGCTGCAAAGTGAGATTAACCATGTTTAGCTGTTAAAAAATGGGATTAACCACATTTAAAGTGCAAATTAACCCACGAATCATTAAAATTTTGATGTAAAATTGTTATTTCAGAACGTTACATGTGATAATGAACAAGGAGTCCCGAACGAAAAAGAGAAAACAAAATTCCGGCATTCGCTGGATTCCACGACAAGTTTAGTTTTTCATTGCAAAACTGGTTTACCGATGACTTCGAGTCCGGTAAGCATTTCCCAACAAACTTTTAATTACTTTTAACTAATTTTTTAATTTTTCCCAGGCTCCAGTGCGCAAAGGAAACTGTTTCGACTTCGACAGCAGTTTGATCTCGCCTACTGCCATTAAAAAGTGAATTTTTAAATTAATTAATTGGGTTGTGGCAAAAATGGCGGTTTTGAATGCAAAATTCGGAAAATCGATGCAGATCAAGGTGAAACGAGCGCCATTACTCGAAAAATGACATTTTGCTCAAAATGGCTGCCATTTTTTATGAAATTAGTCGAATTTTGCGTTAATTTGAGTCGATTTTCTGTTTTTCAGCGCTTTGTATGAAAAAGACGCGAAAGAAACGGCAGTTGAAGAGAAAAACGAGAAAAATAATTATCTGACGGCGTCGGCGACCAACAGTTTGTTGGGGAGCTTCGAAGAGAGCGTTTTGAACGGGCGGTTGGAGCCCGTGAGCACAGTGGAAGGGTTTACGGCGGATATTGCGGCGAGCGGATCGTTTCTGGCCGATCATTTCACCGTACCTGTGACTGTGGTGTTTTACACGATTTCGGACACTGATAAAGTCTCAACGCCTTACCTCGGTCACATTAAGCTGGGACCAAATGGTTACAATGTTCCGAAGAAGGGAACGATTCAAGTGGTTGGTTTTCTTTGATTTTTCAAGCGAAAAGTTTGATTTTTGCCGGTTTTTTTTTGGTTTTTTTTGTTTTTGCAAAAAAATAGTCCATTTTATTTTTTAAAGAAAAAAACTATTTTGATCTATATTTGCAACAAAAAAGACAATTTTTGACGTTTTATTTACGTAAAATAACATTTTTTGGCATTTTATGATCAAAAAAGTGAAGTTTTTACATTTTATAGTCAATAAAAGTGAATTTATGACACTACGTGAGCCCACAAAGGTTTTTTGTTGTTATATCTCAAAAATATCGATTTTTGTTTTTCAGACATTTTTTAATCCGCACCGAACGGTGGTGAAAATGTTTATCGTCAACTATGATCTCACCGAAATGCCAATCAACTGCCAAACATTTCTCCGCCAACGCACCTTTTACATGCCTGTCGGTGCGAACGTCGACGACCCCGACGCCAGCAAATGGCTTCGATATTTAATTCATCTCAGGTTCAAACATAAAAAAAGTCGATATTTTATTTTCATACCAAAAAAATCTTTTTTTTTTGGTAATATAAAACAATGAAAATCGATTTTCATTGTTTTATATTACCAAAAAAAAAAGATTTTTAATCGAATTTTATTAATTTATGTATAAAAACTTGAATTTTTACGGTATTATATACAAGAAAAATCGATTTTTACCTGTTTTTATACGCTAAAAGTCAATTTTTGTGTTTTTTTACATATAAAGTATCGATTTTTACGTGTTCTTGCATTTACGTCATTTATTTATGCATCTTTTTATGATCTCAGGTTAGCCACATCAAAATCCGGTCGCTTATTTCTACACACAGACGTCCGGATCGTCATCTTCCGAAAATCAGAAATGGACGCCGCCACCATATCGGGCAACTTCGAACTCCGAGAATTCACCAGAGGCCCAACTAACCCCAAATTCTCTCCTCTTCGATAACAAACGCGTTACATTTTAATTTAATTTAATTTATTTTAACATTTTTTTAAACCATTTACTTTACCAATTAATCATTAATCGATTTATCGATCAAAATCGATAAATCCGACGAAATTTCTTCAAATTTCTTTAATTTTCTGACTTTAACGTAAACATTAACGTAGTTAAATGTAACAAATCGTTAAATAGATAAATATAAATGACGTAAGATTTTTTTTTCCAACAAAAATGTTAAGAATTTAAGGAATTTGTGAATAAATTAAAATTTTTTTTGATTTTTTTGATTATTTATTGTTATAAAGTTGATTTTCCGTTATTTTTGAACGTAGGATTCGGTGTATTTAGGAATTACGGTTGAGTTTGTGTTATTTGAAAGAAAAAGTTGAAAATTTGTTTTGATTATGCAAATTTATGCTAATTGTGCAGAATGTGTAGTTAGTGCGTAAAGGGTTGAATATTCATTCGATATACGTAGGGCATTGAGTTGATTCAATATTCAAGTAAATGATTTATTATTATATTACAAATATTAAGATTTTTATTTATTATTATAATTATTATTATTATTATAATCGATGAGTTTATCGACGATTTCGAGGTGAATCGATGTAATTTCTTTATAAAATCGAATAAAATCAATTCTTGTAGCTCAAATACGAATAAATATTATAATTATAATTTTATTTATCATTTTTAATACAAAAATTACAAAAATTTACTAAAAATCAACGTCGAAACGACAAAACAAAACGAACAAAACGCGTTTTTGTTGCTAATTAATAAAAATACAGGAATGTATTTACGTTTAGCGTATAATCTAAGTTCCCGTAAAGGTATAAAAATATTAAGTAAATCCGGTATCATGAATCCAACGTCCCGTAACACTTGATGTAATTCACCTTCCCCGCGAATTACGTTGTAACCGAATTGATCGGTGAGCGCCATGACTGAGTGAGCGACAGCTATCGACGAAATCGTTAATAATTTCCATGGCAACGGTTCGGCGTGTTTGTCGAATAAATGAACGATGAAAAAAGTCGACATTAGTTCCGTGAGAGTGAAAAGTGATTGATGGAGCCATTGGTGGTGGTAATCGTCGTTCCAGAAGTTGAAAAACGCCCACCAACTGTAGTAATGCGGGTAAATGGAAGAGATGAACAAAACGAGCATCGAGTGACGTAATTGTTGACGCATGCGCAGATGGCATGCTTTGCGAATCGTTTCGTAGAGCAGGAGGATCGCTACGACTGTTACTATCCAGATTTTGTACGTGTTTGACGTTATGTTGAAGTAAACGTGCTTGTATTGAGGGATTCCGGTCTCGTAGTTACCTTTTTATGGAAATAAATAAAAATTTATAAATTTTTCGCATTTTTTATGTGATTTTTTTGAATTTTTTGTTTACTTTTGAATGTCGTGTCCCAGCAATTGCACGTGCACGAAGTTCTGTTTACTTTTCGCGTAAATTGGCTCCATAAAGTGTAGATTACTTCGAAATGGACGTATGGGATGAGAATGAAGACCGCGACCGCGATGCCCAAGCTGACCGTCGTTGTCAAATCGTAATATTTAGATACGGGCAGCGGTTTCTCATCTCGCAGCGATTTTAAACCGAATTTCGCACCTGGAAAGAGATTTTTCTTCTCTCGGTTCGAAATACCTTCGTTTTCAGTCATTTTCATCACTCGATCAAAGTTGTGAGACACAAAACAACCGTCGCGCCCATTTGTGACTTCCCGACCGGTCTCGAAGAAATAATGCGAGCCCGGTCCCTTCACAGGTGCAGTGGCAGCACTGTGCAGTGAGATGCGGGGCTTAACTTCGAATTTAAAATTAAATTCTTTCTGTTTAAAACGACATTTAACGAAATAATTATACAAATAACAAGAAAATAAGTAACTGGAGCAATAATTTATATAAAAAATGCAATAAGGTCAATAAACGTAAACAATTTATCACATGCGCAGTTACAAAATAAACGTTACAAAACTTAAAATGTCATCATTTTAATATCAAATTTACAGGATATTAAAATAAAATCCGTATACAAATTCATTTTAAATGTATATAAACATGATTTACACGATTATTAAGCAAAATTTTACAAAAATTGTGAGAAAACAAACTTTTAACAACAAGAAAACGGCGTTGAGGATTCCCTGTTTTGTCTCCGAGTATCTAACGGAATTTCATGTTCTTTTCCTTTATTTAGCACTGCTTTTGCCGACATTTCTTCATATCTTCTCCCAATAGCGACACCGAGAAGCGTAAAAGCCTCTTCGATACCTAAAATTTCATCAAAAATTCAAACAAATTCAAAAAAATTCAAAAATTCAATTTTACCGATATTATTCAACGCAGATGTCTCGACATACTCAGCACCGATCGTTTGTGCGTAATTATACGCATCGTTAAAACTCACTTTCCGATCACCGTCCAAATCACTTTTATTCCCAACCAAACACAAAACGATACTTTCCTCGATATTCCGACGCAATTCTACGTAAAAAAAACTATTAATTCCACATTATTTAATCAATTCTAACGTTATACTTCACCTGTAACCCAATACTGAACGTCCGTAAACGAATATTCGCTCGTTATGTCGAAAACTAAAATCGCCGCGTTCGAATTCCGATAAAAAACAGGCGCCTAATTAATTATAAATCAATTAATTATCATAAATTAATTATTCTCATATTTTACCATCGATTTGAATCGTTCTTGGCCCGCTGTGTCCCAAATTTGTAGTTTTACTTTGTATTTATCGATCACTCTGTTGATTTTCGAGATTTTTCGAGAAAAAAACAAATTAATTTATTGTTTAAATTTGATTATTTTAATTTTTTACAATTTGCACGTGAAAAACGAAGCTCCGATCGTCGGTATTTCTTTTTTGTTGAACTTTTTATCAACATATCGGGTCGCTAAACTCGTTTTCCCAACAGCTGAAATCGATAAGAAATTTTTGAGCCAAAAGTTGATTTTATTTACTTTCTACAAACCTTGCGAACCCAGAATCACCACTTTGGCTTCGATCAGTTGCATAATTCATTAAAAACGTCAAGAAATCAAAGCTAAAACTACGTACTACAACAAACTAAAAAGTTATAAACAAACTCGGAGTCGCTCTGTCTTTAGTGCGATTAAATGACGTCTCACGACATCTAACTACAGGGATTTTAAATAAAGCGATTTAAATTATTTTATTGACTTTAAAACGTTTTATTTAATTTATAAAAAACAACCAGACACTTAAAATTGATTTTTAGTATTTCCGAATTTAATGCTTATTGTAAATGACGTCACATGACCTTGATTTGAAATCGAAACTAATAAATGGGAGGGATGAACTCGTCGGAAAACATCGCGATATCGCCTCACGTTTGTTTATACGTTGGGAACCTCGATCCGACCATAACAGAGGAGGATTTACGTAGAAAAGTGAGCATTGTTGGTGAAATTGACAAAGTTTCGCTTCACCGCGAAGCCGGAGTCGAAAACTCGTTGTGCTACGCCTTCGTTTATTACAAAAAAATGGCGGACGGTAGAAAAGTAAAAATAATTCATAAACAAAAGTGCTTAAATGACATTTTTTTCAGCTGAAAAGGCTTTTCAGTATTTCAACGCGAATTCCATCAAATTATTGGGAAAACCGATTTTGGTGCGATGGGCGAACCGGAATTCCGAAACCGAAAGTCAAGGAAAATTATTTATTCGGAATTTACCGTTGAGTGTTACAAATAACGATTTGCACGCTTTGTTTTCGAGGTTTGGACAGATTTCGCTGTGTAAGGTGGGTTTGTAGGTGTTTTTGTGATTTTCTTTATTGATTTTTGTGTGTTTAGGTTGAAAGAGGTGATACGTCGCAGTCGAGCGGATACGGTTTTGTTTATTTTGAAACGATTCAAGCTGCGCACGACGCAGTGCAGAAAATGAACGGGAAAATGATTCAGGGGATGCAAATGTGAGTTTCCTGCAGATTGTGATTTTTTGTGTGTGTGTGATGTGAGGATTAAGTTGCACTGTAATTGTATGTTTATTTTATGTTGGGTGTTGGGTTTCTTTAAGGTCTAGTGTTGACTTTGTTGTTGAAATTGAAAAGTGATTGCAAATTTGTGTGGTTTTGAGTTGATTTTGTTTGTTTTGTTAATTTTTTGGAGGTTTGTGTTAATTTTGTTTGTTTTTGTTCATTTTTTACACTTTTAAGTCTATTTGTGCTATTTACTTTAATATTCTGCTACTTGTTTTCTTTAATTTTTTGCATTTTGCGTTGTTTTGCAGTTTTATGTCTATTTTTACATGTTTTAAAAAAAATTTACCGCTTTTTTGGCAGTTTATGTTGAAAACTAATTTTACGCAGAATTTTACAAAAACTTTTTAAAAAATCGTATAAATCCACCAAACTCTTACTTCACACAGATCAGTTGATAAATGCATGCAGCGTGTCCTCGTAAGCGACGAAGAAGACGACGAAACCGGCTACGACGACGACGATTACCAAAGCTCGGACGACTCCGACGACGACTACTTCACGAACGTTTTCATCAAAAACTTCGGCCACGAATTAAACGACGACTCATTAAAAGAACTTTTCTCACCGTTCGGCGAAATCACGAGCCATTCTGTAAAGAAAACAAAAACAAATCACATTTAAAACTCAAAAAAATTCAAATTTCAGGTGAAAACAAACGAAATCGGCGAATCGCTCGGTTTTGGCTTCGTCGCGTTCAAATCCTACAAATCTGCCAAGATGGCGGCCGAAGTGATGAACGGGAAGAAAATTAATAATTGCAAACTCGTCGTTTGTCGTTGGCAAAGCAAAGGTGAGCGTGAAAAATTGCTTAAAGATGCCAAGTGGGAACGATCCAAAGGATGTAATTTATACGTTAAAAATTTACCGGAAAGTCTCGACGATTTTAGACTAAATCGCGAGTTTTCTCGTTTTGGCGATGTTACAAGCGTGAAGGTAATTTTTGAACTTTTGAAAAATTGTTTAAATTTTTAAATCTTTTTCTTTTTAGATTATGAGGAATGATAAAGGGGTGTCGAAATGTTTCGGTTTTGTTTGTTTCCGGTCACCAGAAGTGGCGAAAATAGCGAAAAATGCGATGCACGGGAAGAAAATTAAGGGGAAAGAGATATATGTGGCTTATGCGCAGAAAAAGGAGGATAGGAAAGCGATTTTGACGTTACAGAAGTCGGTCGAGAGACAGTTGAAGGAGAAATTAAGGATTTGAGCGATTTATTGTCAAATTATGAAATTTTTATATTTTGTTGTATTTTTTTGTATATAATTACAAGTCACTTTGCACTGAAATAAATAAACTGAAATGTAGCTGGATTTGTGTTTATTTTGATAATTTTTATTTATTTTAGCGATATTTTATTGAATTTTATTCTCCCGACGACTTCCGCCATCTCGAGTCAACTCCGCACACAAAAAAATCAAAACTTTTCATAAAAATTTAAATCATTACACAAAACACTAAACGTAACCTAAAAATGAATAAATTGAAATAATTTAACTAAAATAAAATTTTATTCTATAAAAAAACCAACTCTCGCTCGCTCTCGCACTTCAACGTCGCACTCGTCAGCGTCAAAATGTCGGAAGTCGATAAAGCCAAACATTCGTCGCCTCAAACAGGCGGCGAAACGATATTCGCAAAAATCCTACGAGGCGAAATACCGACCAATTTCATTCACCAAGACGAGAAAGTAAGTATCAAACCCCAAAAATGCACAAATTTCCTCGAAAAAAGCGGAAAAAATTGAAAAAAATTGAAAAATCCGACCGTTGCAGCTCATTAACGCATTCCTCGATACAAATAGTGTGTCACAGCTCCATCTTTCCCCACTGTCTTAAACCGTTTGATTTTTTTCGTTTCAGAGTCTAATTTGGATTTAACTTTGGTATTTCTATTTTCAAGCGCGCGATATTTATTAGCCGAACACTTGTTCCGGAAATAAATTACGAAAAAGGGTTAAGTTTGAATTGTTTTTTGATTTTGTATTTTGTTTTGTTTCAGTGTGCTGCGTTTCATGATGTGAGTCCGCAAGGACCGGTGCATTTCCTCGTGATACCGAGAAAACCGATTCCACGGTTGGCTAATGCGACTGATGATGATCAATTGGTAATTGGATTATGAGTTGGTGAAGGAATTTTAAGTGTTGTGTTATGTAAATGGTGAATTTTGGGTTTATTTTTACGTTTTTTTTTAATTTTTAGCGAGTTTTGTTGAAATTTGTCATGTTTTTGGTGATTTTGTTTGAATTTTGGGGTTGAAAATTGAAATTAAGGTTAAATTTGAGGTTTTTGGTTGTGTAAATGTTAAATTAACATTAATTAACCTTAATTAATTGAATTGAAATTTAATTTTTGATGGATTTTAGCCAATTTTTGTGGAATTTCGTTCAATTTTATTCAATTTTGTTGAAATTCGTGATGTTTTGATGGTTTTATTTGAGTTTTTTGGTTGTGTAAATGTTAAATTAACGTTAAATTGCATTTAAAATGAATTAGAATTGAAATTTTAATGTTTTTTTATAAAAAGGAATTTATGGAATTTTTGTTAAAATTGATGAAAAATTTGAATTTTTAGTGAAAATTTTTGATTTTCATTATGAAAAAATTAAATTAATTATTTAACTTGTTGTTTGACGTTACCTAAACATTACGTAAACGTTAAATTAACGTTAATTTACATTCAAAATACGCTAAATTCAAATTTTAACACTTTTAAACACAATTTCAACACTTTTTCCAAATTATTTCCACAAAAAAATCATCAAAACAACACGCAACGTTAAAACAACCTTAATTTAACGTTGAATTTTTTAAATTTTTAATTTTTAAATTTTTTTTTAGTTATTGGGACATCTTTTGCTCGTCGCGAAAAAAGTAGCCAAAGAGTTAAAACTGGATCGAGGTTACAGAGTCGTCATCAACGACGGAGCCCAGGGGTGTCAGTCTGTTTATCATTTACACGTCCACGTGATTGGCGGGCGCCAAATGGGTTGGCCGCCCGGCTAATATCGATTCTGCCATTAATAACGTATCGAGTTAAGCCTAGTTTTGTTTGATCTTGCTCACTGTACAATTGTATGTATTCGGTTGTAATTAAATATTAAATTTGTTCGAGGTTTAACGGTTTTTTATTCTTAAATTAAATTCAACGTTTGAAAATCAACAAAACGCCATTTTGACGAAATAGTTCGACTTTTTATCAATAGATGCCGCCATTATGACCCTGACAACTAAATCGATGTTTTGAAACGTGTAATTTAACGTTAAAGATACTATTGACCTTGTTTTGAGCGTTAATTACCACCTCGTTTCGTTTAAATCCTCAAATTATGTGTTTAATCGCCGTTAAATCTATTTTAGTTAAATTTGTGATATTTTGTTAAGAATTAGAACATTTTATACGTCATACAACTCTGGATTAAATTCCAGCAGAATATAGTCACGTGATACGCGACATTTCCAAAAGAGAAAATGGCTGTTGATTTCGCTGCTACTTACAAAATCCTCGTCTTGGGCGATAGTAATGTGGGTAAAACATGCATCGTTCATCGGTTTTGTGACGAGCGATTTTACGATACCTACATTTCAACAATAGGTGAGTAAATAAAATAAACCTCCGCCATTTTGGCGAGCAAAAACGGTTTCGCGCACGTTACAGGTTGGGCTGCCCAACATGACTTCATCTATTTACTCAGATATTTTTTTTAAAATACCGTAACGGTCGTTTAACCCTTTAATTAGACGTTATTTCCAATTAATAACGAAGTAATTGAGTGTAATTTCCGTTAATTAAAGTTGAAATTCCAACAACGGCGCTTTAAACGTCGAAAAACAAATTAAATTCAATTAAGTGCGTTAAACTGTGAATTGCCGTAATTGAATTCGGGATTAAAGTTTAAGAAAAAATAGAAAACGTAATTGATTTTTACTGTGAAGCAAGAATGCAACACGCCATGACTCATCCTGTTGTCATGGTAACCATTGTAGTATCAATTTCAGATTTAATTTATTAATTAATTTTATAAAGGAATTTTAATTAATTGACGATAATTTCCCCTTTTTTGTCCTGAAATTTAATTAAGATTTAATTAAAATACCGCAGAAACGGTTTTTGATTAAAAATGCATCCCGTGACGTCACAGGTAAACAAATAATTTACACGCGATAATAATTTGTGACGTCACTTCGTGTTTCCCAGTTATTAAAGTTTATTAGTTAGTCATCGTTATTTTTTTTCTCGATTTTTCTGCGTTTTACGAGTTTTTTATGTGGAAATGTTAAAAGCAGGTAAAAATATAAAGAGTATTTGCCATTGATCGGCGTTAGGCCTAATTTAGGCTGAGAAAAAGACACGGTCGGAATGTGCTCGCGACTTGGCTTTATTTGTATTCATCGCCATAAAAAGGGCTTTTTCGTGTCTGTTCTTCAATCTGATACACTACCACGAGATGAAAACACGTACAATTGACATTTATTTCGATAAAACCGAGCAAAATTGGAAAAAAAATGGAGAAAAATTCGAAAAAACGACCAAAAATGCTAAAAAATAACAAAAATCATATTTCCTGACGTCATTAAAAATGATAATAAACTCCAAAAATCATATTTTCTCTCATCGCTTAATTCATCAAAACTTTTAATGAAATTATAACAAAATGGCTTCCAGGAGTATCGGAATCGATCGATTCCCGATAAATGAATAGCGTATTTTTCTGAATTCGTTACGTTAAATGTAATTATACCGGCGAACGTGAGTCTGTGAGGTGAGTCAGCCAGTACGCTTGACGCCGTCGTCGTGCGGTCGTCATGGCAACCGACAAACTTGAGTAACGACCGTTTATTTCTTTTTTACCGTAGAAATTACAATCCTATCGTGCGGAAATTAATGAGGGAAGTGGTCGAGTATTAAACGTAATTTAATTACACGATCAAAAGAAAAATAAATCGTTTCGCACTTAACACGCGTTCCTATGGGCGTTAGGCCTAAATTAGGCTTAACTCTTTTTTTTCATTTTTGAGTGTGGAAATGGATGGAACATAAAGTGAGATAATAAAAGAGAGAAAGTTTTAATTTAATTGCGAGTGGTTTGAAGTAAAGATGGCGATAAAGAGAAATGAAGGTGAAACAATTGTCTAAAGTGGAATTAAGGCTGGAAATTTTTATTGCTCTTAAATGGACAGCTGTGCTTGAGTTTCCATATTAATATGACATCAAATGAGTCTTGGGAGCTTGAAAGAGAGTGGCTTTTCTTGGTTTTATTTTGTTTTGGTCATTTCTTTGGTATTTTTATGGTTTTTTTGCTCTTTTTATGAGGAAATGTTGTAAAATTGTTTTTTTTTTCTGTTTCAGGCATTGATTTTAAACAGAAAATTATCAATTTAGATGGGACACCTATCAAACTACAAATATGGTAAGTGGATTGCAAATTGGGAGTTTGGAGGTTCCATTTGAGTGATTACTTCGATGATGTGGAGAGATAGCCAATTTTCCCTTTAGGCTTATATTTTACTTTAATATTCTATGGGTGGGTTGTGAAAGTTGATAAAGTTTGTATAAATTGAATTAAACATGTTTAAACTCAAAAAATGTGTTAAAAGATGTAGTTTTTCATCGATTCTAAGACGCTATTGATTCTAAGACGCATTTATTAAATTAAAAAAAGCATAAAGTTCCAGAGTGCTCGGGAATGGAATGTGATGGATCGATTGTTGTTGGAGAACGGTGACTTAAGATGAGCAATTTAGAGACTGATACGGTCCTTAGTCCTCTGGGAACTGAAATACGACGAGGCCTCGTTAACTTGGTGCAACAATCTGGAAACTAGACTCCCGAACAGTTGCGAAAAGGGCTATCACGAATAATCGATTTCCCAAATAATCCGCAAACTCGGAATTAACCCAAAAAAAAGTTCGCGAGCAATAAACTTGTGTCTTTAACGTAAAGAAAACAAAGTCTAGTTTAGTTTTTGAATGTATCTACTGTCTCTAAGACAAAATAGATCTCTCTGCGACATGTCAGAGACATTGGAGAGCTAAAACTGCAGTTTGCTTGCAGGGACACAGCGGGTCAAGAAAGATTCCGAACACTAACCACTGCCTACTACAGAGGAGCCATGGTAAGCTGAGATTAAGCCGAGTTACAACTGGAATTGACCGGAATTTGTTAACAGGGGATTTTATTAATGTATGACATTACTAGTCTGGATTCTTTCAACCATCTTTCCTATTGGTTAAGGAACATCGAAGAGGTGAGTGCCATTTGTTTTCTCCAAGACTGAATTTGAAATTTCTTGAAATTCCTTTAAAGAATGCATCACCAGATGTTGTCAGAGTATTGGCTGGGAACAAATGCGACGCCGACACCAACAGATCTGTCGACGCCGAACGAGGCCGAAAAGTAATTTTCTTTTGATTTCTTTTTGATCGATGTTTGGTGTTGACGGCTTTGTTTTGTGCTTAGCTGGCTGAGAGTTTTGACATTCCATTTTTTGAAGTAAGCTGCAAAAATAATATCAACATCGAGGAATCTTTTCTTACTCTAGCGAGAAAAATACGGGAACAAAGAGAACGCAGAGTAAGTTTTTAATAAAGTCTTTTACAAAGTCTTTTGTAGGTTTGATGTGTGCAAGTATGCAAACGAACTTAGATTTAAAAAAAATTGGGCCTAAGCTTAAAGTAGATGGCCTGACATTCAACGGCTTGAAAGAAGTGTTTGCCTTGGCACTGAAACATTCTAAATTTGTCATTGACTTAAATAGTGCAAGGCCCTTGTATTAGTGGAAAGCGATTTAGCAAATACTGAGATCTCATTAATCCAGACACTTTGGTTTTTGAAAATTCTTTTGGGTTAATGAGTTTCTGGATCTATGGTACTTCATTAAGAGATGAATGACCTTGAAGATGACTAAGGTCAAATTTCATATCACATCATTGTCTTGGAGATACAGGTCAAACCTCGATATAACGAACTCGAATGGACCGTCAAATCTGTTCACAATATCGAGAGTTCGTAATATCCGAATTTTTTAACATTGAATGAATGCATAGGAATCTTTTTAAAAAATTCGTTAAAACAAGGAATTCGCAATAAGTGACTTCGTAATAACGAGGTTCGACCTGTCCTTTCATCTCTAAATGAAACATTGGAGGAAAAGCAGACTTTTCGAATCGCTCCACGCTTGTGGTCTCAGAATGAAATTTGGAACTAATTAAGTTCTCGTGTTAACTCTGTCTGTTTGCATTTATTTGTCCAGGCGAGCAGGTTCGATGAAATGGAAAAGGCCCAATGGGACAACGCTGACGTTGTGCAACCGCTAACTCCGGCTCCCAGTCGCTGCACGTGCTGATTGGGATCCCGGATCGGATTAAACGGTGAATCAAAGAACAATCGTAGCTTTGAATGTTTCTCTATCAAGAATAAGCTTTCATTTTCAAATTCGAAGCATTTGACGCTTTCTAACCTGGGAAAAAAGTCGACAAAATACGTAATCGGTCGAATCGTTAGCGGTTTCTTCGCACCAGGTGATCTGGTTCTGGCTTTAATCGGTATTTTAACTACTTATCATTATCCTAGTTTGTTTTGTAGACAGCTGAAACCAAATTTGTAATGTTAGCACAGATGTTGAAACAACAAAGGCTTTTATATTTTTAGTAAACAATTGTAAATAGATAGAGTGGAAGGGAATGCCGCCATTTGCAAGGTAAAGCTCAAGCAAGTGATTGGTCAGATGGTTTGTTGTGATTGGTCAATAGAAAAAAATTGCTGCTAATTGGTTAAATTAAAGAAAATGGACATTTTTTCGTTGCAAAGCGTAACTATTTTTGTTACAGCATTACATTATTCCATTTATCCAATACTTTTTGTGGTACCAAAGGATGTTAATGCATTTAGATGTTGATAAACAATGTTAGTGTAAATATATTTAACTGAAAATTGTATGAGAGATTATTTATAGGTTTGTTTATTATTATTTATTGTAAAATTGACTTGCTAATGGTGGGATCAAATTAACTCAATTTGTAAATACAAAAGTGTATAATGAACTGTAAAGCTTTTTTTGTATGAGTTTTATTTTGTACACTTGTTATGCCTTCATGCCTCACCAAGCTGTTTAATTACAGGGTATCTGTGATGTTAGTTCATTGTAGAAGGTTATGTTTGTTGTTTTATGTACAAGTTTTACTTTTGTTTAGTTTGTATCAAGTGTTGTGATCATATTAGAAATGTCAGAATTGGATGATGGGAATCGAGAAGTGTAATATTTAGCTGGTTTACCAGAAAATTCATTGATTCTGCTAAGATTTTATGATGTTCAAAATTTCAGCAATTTTGGCCAAAAATTCAGTACTTTGACCAAAAATTTTAGCTATTTTAGCTGAAATCTCGGGAACCTTGAATCCAATTTCCTGGGACTCCCCTTGGGAAGTCTCGAACCAGAATCCCTAGACAGAACGAATGAAGTACAGTAGCAACTTGATTATTTGGACTAATGGCGACAAAAGTCGTTCTGGTAATTTTTTTGGTTTTGCTGTTTGGATTATTGAATATCCAGGTAATTGAGTTTCTGCTGTACTTGCTAAGCGAAATTCAGAATGGCACTAGAGACTTTGCGGAACTTCCATTCTGGATTTTTCAAGAGATACTCATCAATTTCAATGGACCCAGTTAAGATCTCGGGTGTATACGTATATAACTTAAAATCCGATCTCTGGTTTTGGACATTTCTGAAACTTGACCAGATTCATTCCATTGCTCCATGTTGTTGGGGTGACTTTTACTTTTTTTACTTGCCGACACATTGTTAAACTGCCAGATTAACTCAATTCTATCGTGTGCTAAGTGGTAAATCTTGTTCCGCAAAGTCTCCAGTGTCAAGAATGCGCTATTCGAGGATTGGGAAAACGGTTTGGAATAACGGCCATTTTGGATTAGCCTTTATTCAACATTAATTTTCAATTAAAATTATTTCAACCAAAATTCAATGTTAATTCAACCATATTGTGCTACTTTCTATTACCGCACTGAAATCAATGTTAATCGATTATCTGGATTTTCGATAATCCGATGACCGAAATCCGGAAATTCTGTAATGACATGGAATTTCCATTTTCCCAAACTAGAAAACCAAAAACATTCCAAAATGGCTGTCATTCTAGACTAATGTCAGATTGGCTATGGAAATATTAAATAAAATGACACAATCTACTTATTGCATTAAAACATTAAAAGTTCTTACAATTCGAGCTTAAAATAAGTTGAAATTGTAAAATTTTTGTGCATGTATGTGTAATAATTGTGATTTGTTGTTTCAAAGGCTGTTTGCGAAAAATGCAATTAAATTTGAAAGCTCGCATTGTCTTTCCTTCATTTCCTTTACTAAACAAAACAAGATGAAAAACTCATCGATTACTCACGCCACGTTTGATCATCGATTGCGTAGTTCTGGGATGACGTCATATCCAGTTCAGAAAAATTCATCGGCTGCCTGGAAAAAATGGCTAAGACTTACGATTATCTCTTTAAATTGTTGTTATTAGGCGATTCAGGAGTGGGAAAAACGAGTGTTTTATTCCGTTTTACTGAAAACAGCTACTCGCAGTCCTATATATCCACAATTGGTAAGGAATTTGTACAAAATGGAGGTTTAATTGTGACGACGCTTAGGCCTATCCGTTGAAAACGCGAGAAAACGACGTTTTGGGCGGTTTGAATGTCCGTTAGTGAAAGGATGTTGTGGATTGAAATGTTTTGGGAGGAATTTTTGTGTTTTTGTTGGAGATTTTTGGAATTTTTGAGAATTTTGTGATTTTTTTTTATTTTTTTTTCCGTTGAAATTTTATACTTTTTTTTAATTTTTAGGTATAGATTTCAAGATTCGAACAATTGAATTGGATGGGAAGAAAATTAAGTTACAAATATGGTAAGGAATTTGGAGTTTGTGTGTATTTTTGTGGTTTTGATTTTATTTTTTGGTTTTTAGGGACACGGCTGGTCAAGAACGGTTTCGCACGATTACAACTGCTTATTATAGAGGCGCAATGGTTAGAAAATGAGATGTTATTTATTTAATTAAGCTATTATTTCGATTGGGGTCGGTGGAGGTTGTGAAGGGATGAGAAATCGATGGGATTTTGTGATGAAAGTGGAGGAAATCGATCAATTTGTTTAAGAATTTGTGAAAGTTGGCGAAATTGATTTTGTTTTGTTACTTTTTTCGATCAAGTTTTGTGGATTTTTGTATCTTTTGTGGAAAAATCGATGATTTTTATTAATTTGAGTGGGAAAATGATGGAATTTTTGTACTTTTTTCACGTTTTGTGGTGAATATTAATCAATTTGTATCATTTTTCAACGATATTAATGAAAAAATCAATTAGTTTACGGTTTTTATGGTAAAATTGTTTGATTTTTCAAGAAATTTTTGATATAACTGATGAAAAATCAATCAAATTTCCTCATTTTTTCGTAAAACCGACCTTGAAACCCAAAATTTTCAACAAAAACATTTTTTTTTTTAAATTTCCTTACAAAATCCACTCACAATTAACTAATCTTCGTCTATTTCTAGGGAATAATGCTTGTTTACGATATTACGAATGAAAAATCATTTCTTAACATCAAAAACTGGCTTCGGAACATCGATGAGGTAATTCCGGAACTATTTCTTATCATTTCTTTATCTCAATTACACATTTCTTACAAAAAAACTTAAAATTCCTTAAGTTCGCATCATCAGACGTCGAAAAAATGATCCTAGGAAACAAATGCGACACGGTCGAAGCACGGAAAGTATCAAAAGAACGCGGAGAACAAGTAATGAATATTTTTCATAATATATCAACAAATTTGACTAAATTTCCGTCATTTTTAACAGTTAGCGCTCGAATACAACATAAAATTCATGGAAACGAGTGCGAAAACATCGGTAAACGTTACGACGGCGTTCGTGAACCTCGCGGGAGACATTAAAACAAAAATGGAGAAGAAATTGGTAAGAAATTTGAAAAATTGAATATAAAAAAGCCTAGATTTAAATAAATGAAGAAAATTTTTGATTTTTTTAAAATTTTATAAATTTTTCAATCAAAAATGATTTTTTTCCCTTTTTCTCTTCGTCAACTTCGAATTTGATCCATTGGGCGACCGAAGAAGGTAAAAAGCAAAGAAAAGTTCAATTTTTGTGTTTTTTATTTAATTTTTTTAACATTTTTGACGTTTTTGTGAAGATATTTAAATATTTTAATAAATTAATAGAAAAAAGTCGTGAAAAACCGACCGTTGTGCATGTGAATGTGAATTGTTGCACTTTTAACCCTTTTATTTATATCGTTTAAGGTTGTCGAGTGTCGATTTATTGGATGGAAGAATTGCGATGTCGATATTTTCAGATTTTGTATCAGATCTTGCAGTTTGAAGTGGAATTTGATGCAAATTTTGAAGGATTTTTCAAGTTTTAAGTGAAATTTAATACAAACTTTGAAATTTTACACAAAACTTGAAGAAATTTTACAATTTTGAGTGAAATTCATTTGAAATTTTATAATTTTGTACAAAATTTGAAGGAATTTTGAAATTTGAAGGGAAATTTGATGAAATTTAAAGGAATTTTGAAATTTTGTGACAAATTTTGCAATTTCAAGTCAAATTTCTTGCAAATTTTGCAAATCACCATTTCCAACCTTGAAACTCCCGCTAAAACTTGAAAAACCAACATCGATACATCGCAATCATCCACAAATACATGGACATTCCTCTCATATGAAAACCCTTTATAACTCACTAATTCCCTTTTTAATTCCAGGAAGCGGCGAATCCACCGAAAAACGCTGTGCAATTAAAAGCTTACGAACCGTCGAGAAAACCGCGATTTTTCAACAGCCGGTGCACATTACTATGATTGTGGTTCGTGGACCGTTGGAAACGAATTTAGTCCCGCTATTTAACCCCACAGGCAGATTGGTGCTGTGGTTTTGTATTTTCAAGCCTAGGTAGGGGAAATAATGAAAATTGGCACTGATTTTTGATACTGCTTGGTATATTCGAAGAACTGTGTGTGGTATACGAAGGTTTAATTCTATACGACGCTTTTTTGATTTTCTTCATTTTTTTTCTTATTTTTTGAGTTTTTTCAATGAGTAAATGTTTAGAGTGAGGATAAAGTTGATTGGTTTAGTGCAAGTGGGATTTTAGTTCATTTTGGTTTTCAAAATGGCGTAAAAGTTTGGTTTTTTTGTGATAATTTTTTTTTTTTTTTAGGTTTTGAGTTAATTAGTGGATTAATTTGATGGCTGATAATCAAAATTTTAATTTTTTTTTGCTTAGTTGTGTCTGGTTGTGTGATTTGTGGCTTGTGATTGGTTGGTTTGAATTTTCTCTAGTTTCTGATTGGTTAATTTGAAATTTTACATGTTTTTGATTGGTTAGGTTAAAAATTATCTGGTTTTTGATTGGTTAATTTAATTTTTTTGCAAATAAATTTAGTTTGTGATTGGTTCATTAAAATTCCTTGAAAATTTCTCAAATTTCTGATTTATCAGCCTTTTTTGATTGGATAATTCAAATTTCTTGCAAATTTCTCCAATTTCTCATTGGTAAATTCAAAAATCATCAGCTTTCTGATTGGTTTATCAAAAATTACCCATTTTTTACCCAAAAAAACCCCAAATTTCCCTCTCTCCTGATTGGCTGTGGCCTTAAACCCTACTTTAATTAAACCAATCACATATTTACTCATTAAGTGAACTAGCCAGCTTGTGTACAGTTTATTACTAATAAGCTTTGACTTAGTTTCAATTTACTGGTTATAAAACGAAGTAATATTAATCATTGTGACAATTTCATCTTCCATTGTATGTATAACTGGTATAGAAAGTGAAGATGTGTTTTTTTCCAACAATAAGTATTTATAAATTTGAAGTTGATTTTGGATTTGGACTGAAAAAAGACATTTTTGTGTAGGAAGTGATGGATTTAGAAGTTGTGGTGTAAAGTCATGGCACTGTTGTGTGTAAATATTTTTACAAGTCTTTGAAGTTGGAAAGTGAATTGTTTTATTTTTTTAATGATTGATTTTTGAGAGATGAGATTTGATGTTTGGTTTTATTTTTTTAAATGTAAATGGATTTTGAGTAGGGATTGTGGTGGTTGATGGGATTTGTGTTGAGGAGTCTGAAGGGTGTTGAGAGGGGGTTGATGAGGAATTGAGTATGAGGGGGGTGAAGTGGGTAATTGATTTTGAGGAGGAATAAATTTTAAGGATAAAAATTGATGAAATAATCGATTTTGAAGCCTAAAATAAATTACATTTTGTAAATAGAGAAATAATTGAGAAAAATTCTGGATAAAAATTGATGAATAATCGATTTGGAAGATGAAAATTGATGATTTAATCGATTTAAGGTGAAAAATTGTTAATAATCGATTTTGAAGCCTAAAATTGAGTAAATTATCAATTTTGAGTTTGATTAGTCGATTTTAAGGCCCAAAAGTAATGAAATTATTGATTTTGAGCTTACAAAGTCATTTTTGAGATCGAAAGTGTGATGAAATTATCGATAATTTGATATTTGAAGATGGAAATTGAAAAAATTACTTAACAATTCAGCTTCCACAACGAAACCAAATCAGCCAAACTCTTACAGATTCTTTGCTTTTCCTATGTTCATCTCTTACAACGAACAGAAAATAGATGAAATAATTTTATAGCAACAAATTTTATAAATCTAAAATCTTTTCAAAATATTTTTAGCTGAAAATATTTGCCCGGTTTTTATCAATTTGTTGCAAAAAAAATTCTAAAAAAATGCAAACAAATTGAATTATTCATAAAAATATACTATTTTATAAAATTAATTAACAATAAGCTATTTATTTAAAAATGCAAAATTGTGCATGATTTATGATTTCTACTTTCACTTCATCATCATGAAATGTGTATTTGGTAGAAAGGCAAATAAATTGATAAGTTTAATGAAAAATTCCATTTTATTTTAAATTTTAGTTTAAGTCACTTTTCCAATTTAGAAGCTTTAAAAATTCATCTTCGGTGAATTGGAGAACGCTTGCGGCTTCTAAGTGTATCTGCAAATGGAAATTAATTGATTTCTTGAAAAGATGACTGTTAAAGTGAATTTTCAGTAAAAAAAATATCCAAAATTTTAGAAAATATTTGATTTTTGGTGATTTTTTATCAAATTACAACAAAATCATTGAAAAATTCATCCAAAACGTTAAGAAATCAAATATTTGTTCGTTTTTTTTTTCGTTTTTTCATTTTTAAAAATCAACAATTTTTATATTTTGTGACATTTTTAGATGAATTTCCATCAAAAACATCCAAAATATTAGCAAAAAACATTTTTAAAAAATCAAACATTTTAAGATTTCCATCAAAAAAAAATCACAAGACCTACAAACCACGTCCTTTTCACCTTTTTACACAACAAACCACCCATCAATCACAACAAACCAAAAAAAACAAATCAAATCCTTAAAAAAAAATTACTTTTTGCCTTTTGAGCACATCAATCAACATCATTTGCTTCTTAAACCCAGTCAACAAATCATTTTTCTGTTTCGTCAATTTTTTATTCTCAAAAACCGCTTCCTCAAACTTCTTCAACTCCTTCGCACTCGTCTCCTTCTGTTTCTGCTCCATCTTCTCAATTAACCCTTTATACTTGTCCACCTGCTCCAACGCCTTATTAAGTCGAATTTCAACCGTACTTTGGTTACTCGAACTCTGTTTTTGCAATCGATTCGCGGTATCCAACTCCTGGAAAATATCAAAAAAAAAATTTAAAAAATTTAAAAAAAACAAACACTTAACGATATTTTTAGACGAATTTAAAAGCTAAATTTGAAATGTATTTCATCACAAGTTTGTATTGCGTAATATGTCAGTCATTTTTAGAAAAATTTAGAAAATTTGAAAAATTTGAAAAAAATTTGTTTTTGTTGTGAAATTTTGATTTTTTTGATATAATTGATGAGTTTGTGTGAAAACAAATGTTTTGTTGTCAACAAATAGGCTTAAATTCGATATTTCACAAAGAAACATTGAATTTTCACCATTTTAAGCAAAAAAAATCAAAAATTTCACTAAAATTTAACCATTTTTTATCACTAAACATTCAATTCTAACCATTTCACAACAAAAAACCAAATTCCCAACAGTGGCACTCAAAAAACCTCAAAATCACAAAACACCTTTTTCATCATGGCCGACTCGGTGACTAAAACAGAAATTTGCGACTTCGAATCTTCGTACAACTTTGAATAATTATCGGTCCGTTTCTGCTCGTGAATCAACGCTTGCTGCAACTGATTCTTCGTCTCGGTCACATCTTTAACTTTCCTCTCCAAACCCGCATTTTCTTTCATCTAAAAAAAAAAAAATTTCAGAAAATCAGAAAAAAACTCAAAAAAAATTCAAATTTCACTCGACCAACGAATGATTATCCTGAAACAACCGATCAACATCTTCTTGAAGAACCCGAACTTTAGTTTTCAAAAAACGAATCAAAGATTCTGTAAAAAATAAAAAAATTTTAAAATTTTTAATTTTTTTCAATTTTTTAATTTTACCATTTCCGATTTCAGGATCAACGAGTAAAACGTCGCTCGATCTCGACGTTTGTTTATCATCAAAACTTAAATTCATTAAATTAAAAAATTAATTAAAAATTTAATTTAGATTTTCTACTTTTTGGTCATCGGAATTTCGCTCGTTTTTCTCGTTATTTGGCCTTGGTATTTCTGAAATGGCGGAAATGTCACGTGAAATTGGATATTTATTAATATTTTTAATTTTTTTAAATTAAAAAACCGAAATTGTTGAATCTTTATTATAAATTTCTTCGTCTTCGCTCGTATTTGTTGCACACTCGGCTAATTTGATCATTTCGCACTGAAAAATGCATTTTTTAATTATTTTTTGCGAAATCGAAGTTTATTCAAACAAACCTGATGATATTGTGTTTCTATTTGTAAGAAAAAAGTAAATTATAAAAAAAAAAACCTGCCAGACGTCAAACAAAACTCGCGTTCTCTCGTTTCTAACGTTTCGTGGAACGCATCCCCTGCCAACTTCGTAACCATGGCAATCGTAAACAAAATCGCCATTTTGATTTACGAGAGTATTCGTTACTTAACCAAACCAAAAATCCCTCACAAAACCACAAAACAACAACTCATTAATACGTCTTCCTAATTTAGAATTAATAATTAATAACCAAAAACACCGAACGACGCCATTTTAATAACCCGGCCGCCATTTCTCGCCATTTTACGGCATTTAACCATAACGACTCAAAGAAAAAACGCTCAAATTCCGTTCAAACATTTTTATTAATAACTTTTATCGTGTAAAAAGTAAAAATACATAAATAAACGGTAATTTAGTGGAGTTTTTAAAATAAAGATGTGAAAACTCGATCACGTCAAAGCTGCGGAGGTCAGCGCCGCTTTCCGGCATCAATTAACGAGTCGCCCAGCTGATCGAGGAACCGCCATGCGAAAATGGGCAATTTCTTCATCAAAAACAAGTTAATTTTAATTCTACACAGCCGATGGCGGCCTCAGAAACGGTACAAAACATCCCGCACCGAGCGAAAACATCCGTAAATGGCCAACACGACGAGAACGAGACGAAAATCGGAGCGGACAACGGCGACAGGCACAATGGCAGCGGCAACGACAACCCCGACGCGACCGGCGGAGTCCCCGCCTCCCGACCGGTCTCGCCGGCCGCGAACAATTCCGTGCAAATCCACACAACAAACACGGAGAAGATACGACACATCGTACAACAATCGGCCAGGTACGTTGAGTCGTGCGGTTAATTGTGTCTGGTATCATGGCGGGTTTCGCGGAGGGTTTTTTGTGGGTTTGGGGGATTTTTTTGGGGGTTTTTTGTGGGTTTTTGAAGGTTTTGGGGGTTTTGTTGGTATGTGGGGGCGGTTTTGGGGGTTTGTGAGCGGGATTGGGTTTATCGAGTGGTTGCGTCTGGTCCATTACTTTTTTAAGGGTTGAGGTTTTCGTTTCCGTGAAATTTTGCGGGTTTTTGATGGGGTTTTTGTATTTTTGGGGATGAAAAAGGTGAAAATTGAGTGTTTTTTGCGTTTTTTTGGTTAGTTTAGTCTGGGTTTTATGAAATTATGATTTTTTTTTTCAATTTTTTCAATTTTTTTGTGTTTTTTTGGTGAAATATCACGAAATTTGATGAAATTTGATGAAAACTGAGGAGTTTTGTCATGACAATCTTATTTTTTGTTGTTTTTCGCTTTATTTTGTCTGTAAATTTTATTTGATTAAAATTTGAGTTAAATTTTGTTCAAATATTGAAATTTTAATCGATATTTGTTGACATTTAATTAATTTCAACATTCTTTTGTTGGTTTTTGTAGTCGAGAGTTAATTTCCTGCAAAAACGCTTCGATAATTACTTTAAATGTCATTTAAACACACAAGATGGCGCCGATCGATCAAAATTCCCATATTTCCTTAATTTCCTCACCTAAAACCGTATTAAACGCTAATCTAACCAAAAATCTCATCAAATTACAGTAAATTACTGAAAAATTAACACAAATCTCGTTTTCCCCGCAAATCAAAACGAGAATCCGCGAGATTTGATCACGTTATCGATTTCCTCCACAAAAAACTCCTTAAACATTAACATTTATCATTTATTTACGTAATCCGAGCTTAAATTTCAATTTTACGAGCTAAATAAACCAATTTATCACAATTTATCAACTCAAACGATCTACGCTCGAGAGTATAAAATGGCGGCGCGCGTTCGCGTCAAAACCGATGAAATTTGATGACCAATATGGTTTTGCGAGCATTTTTAATAATCCAAATTTAGATTTTGCTTTTTCTTACGTAATTTTATTTTTTTAAAATTACGTAACGAGTAATCGCCGGACCATTGCAATAATTACGAAAAAGTATTTGTTGGTAGCGAGTATGCACGTCTGGTAATAAATTTATCTCGAAATCAAACTTTATAGCGATTACTTGCAAAATTACACAACTTTATCGGTCATTGGTCGATAAGCGCCGTTCGATTTCGAGCGAGGAAATTAAGAAATACGAAATTAATCACGAGCGCCGTAACAAAATTTGAATTTTCCGCCATTTTGGATGCCGTTTGAACGGTCGGTGATGAGTTTGAAATCGAATTTCACGATTTTTAGTTTGATTATTTGTTGATTTGAGGTTTAAAATAAAGAAATGAGGAATTAATGCGAGCGCCGTTGCTTTTTGAAGCTTTTTGAGGCGTTTCCACCATTTTGGATGCGTTTTGAACGAAATGGCGGTTTGTAGTGAAACGTAACGAGTGAGAAATTGAATTTTTTCGATTTTTACGTTCTGTTTTATTCATATTTTATTATTTTTCAGAGGATTTGAACGTGAGCCGAATGTGTTTTGAATGCGGAATAAATTGGGTGCAGGATCCTTATATCCGTGCAATATTGTACTCGAAAATCGGATGTAAATCCAGTTCCATTTGAATACGTTTATTAAATCGCGCTTTTGTATTGATCGAAGCGAAATTGATGCGAGGAGACGGTGGTGCGATGAAAAAGAAGGATAAAAATTGTAATAAGGAAGGAAAATGATAATTTTTGACGTCACAAGTGAGTGCATGATGATAAGGAACGATGAAATGCGATAAGAGATTTGATTATGTTTTTTTGGGGATTTCTTGATTTTTCTGGTTTTTTTTTGAAATTTGAGTTGCGTGGGGCGTTTGAAGTTTGTTTGAGTGACGTTGTTGTTGTTATGGTAACGCAGTCTCCTTCAGATGTGATCAGGGTCAAATGCGAACGATTTTGACCTTGAAAACGCCAAATGTTTGAATTTGAGACACACCCGTGATAGTGTGGTGGTGTTTATGTGGTTTTTTGTCTGTGGGGTGGGAATGGTGGGGTTTTAGAGAGGGAGTGATGGGATTTTTTGATTTTTGGGGTTGAAAGGTTGAAAAAGTTTGGATTTGTGGATATTTTAAATTTTTTTAGTGTAAAAAGTTGGAAAATGAGTGAAAATGTGTGGAAATCGAAGGAATTTCTTTAACTTTTCGGTTTGAAAGGTTGAAAAGAACGTTGAAATAGATGAACGTATTTAATTTATTTCATTTAAAAGCTTTAAAAAAGTGGAAATCGATTGAAATGTTTACTTTTTTTGCTTTAAATAGCTGAAAAGAAGTGAAAATCAATGAAATTATGTAATTTTTCGCTTTGAAAGACGGAAAAAAGTTTGAAATCGATGAAAATTTTCAACTTTTCACCTTAAAAACCTGAAAAAATATTTAAAAAAATAAAAATTTCTTAAAAAATTTTCAGCTCAAAAAAAGACGGAAATGAATGCAAAAATCTCCATTATCTCCCGTCAACCCTGAAAAACATTGAAAATAATATTTAAAATGAATATTTTATTATAATTCGAGATAATACAGGCAAAATAGGCAATTAATAATGATTAAATCGATATAAAATGGTTTAGGGAAATTATTGTTGTTGCACGAAACATGGCGGAAGTTATTAAAATCTGCTTTCAGAACTCGCCAACTGTTTATCACCGAGGAAAATTTTATCACTCGTTTCTTGTTATTTAAACACTCAAAACTTTGTTTTTATATCAGGATAAAGGATAAAAGTTTCAGAAAATAAAAAAAACACATTTTTGTATTTTCAAGGTCAATTTTTTGCTGAATTTTTAAATTTTTTTTATTTAAATGCAACAAAAGGTGATAAAAATGATAAAATGTACTTACGGTGTCCTCGAATTTTGTGTTTTTTTGAAATTTTTGGCGTTTTTTCAAGCAAAAATTTGAAAAAATGGCGAATTTTGATTTTTTTTTTATAAAAAATTTATGTAAATGGAACAAATGTGATTGAAATTATTAAATTTACTTACAATATCATGAAATTTTGTGTTTATTTGTTATTTTTGGCTTTTTTTTGGTTTTTTGAAGACAAAAATATGAAAAAATGGCGATTTTGTGATGTAAATTTTTAATGATGCTTTAAAAGAGGGCGATAAAGTGTGTTTAAGCAAGGTGCTACCAAATTTGTGGTTTTAACGACCTTCGGTTTTGGACTTTTGTTTGCTCTGTCAGTTTGCCAAGTTTAATTAACGACTTTAGCCGATTTTGCGATGAATAATAATCGCGGTAAATGGGCGCGGGCACAAGTTACGTGATAAATGCAATGTGTTGCGCACTTCAAGGTAAGGAATTAGCATTTTTACAAGTTGTGTAGCTCCAAGGATAGTTTCGAGTGGGAAATGAATAAATTTGAGGTTAAAGACCTCGCCGTTTGCGATTTTTATGAATTTCTGTGAGCGCGGTGTGCGGAAATTGAGATTTCGTGACGTAGTTTTCAGTCGCCATCTTTGAACGTGAAAATTTTATTTTATTTTTTTATTTTTTATTTTAAAAAAGGATTTTTAAGTTGATTTAATAAGATTGGATGAATGGTTTGGTTTTTAATTCGAAAATTTTTTAACGGCGCTTTGAGCGGAAAGGATTCTGGGAATTTGATGTGCGGTTTTTGAATTTCCCCTCTTCGTCTTCTCCTTTGAAAATATAAAATCTCCCTGACCCCAAGTTGATTTAAATGGTAACTGACAACTAATACTCGTTTGAATAGCACAAAAGCGCAACATTCCTTTTCAGAATTTCAGTTCAAAAAAAAAAGGAAAATAAAATCAAAAAATGGGCGCCGCCATTTTGGATGATTTGTATTTTCCTCACATTCGAAGTAATTTATCGCGTTTATTTATAAATTAGAGTGATAAAACACGTTCCGAGTGCTTAATTTCATAATTGCTTTCGTAATTATGTGGTTTTAGTAAAAAAATGTGTGAAAAAATTCGTAAAATTAATTTTTTTTCCTTTTTTTTCAGTGACGAATCAAAGAAGAAAATAAATGCCCTTTTAGGAGAAATACGACAATTACCTGATTTGGAAAAATTGCTACTGTACCTTCAACTACCGACTGGTGGAACCGCAACTGATCCTTTTAGACAGTAAGTCGAGTAAAAAAGGTGAAATTTGTGTTTTTTAAAATGAAATTTGATGAAAATTTGTTTATTTCTGCAGGGAAATGTAATTTTGAATGAAATGTAAACAAATTGAGGAATATTTCGGTATAAATAGAGTAAAAACTGGTTTGAACGAGTTTTTTTCGACTTGACAGCCAACCAATGGGAATGAGACTTGACAGATGTTTGGCTAAACTCGTTTAATTCGAATTTACAGTAAAACCTCGGTATAACGAACGACTGGTTTGGTGAATTGTGATGTAATGTGATGTGAGAGTTGGTGAATTTATGGGAAATGGTTTAAATGGGTTTGAAATGATGCTTTTGGAGTTTTTGGTTTTTGTAGGGTTTTGGTGTTCGTTGTAGTGAGGTTTTTGGGTTTTTTAAAGAAATTGGATGTGGTGATATGTGGGTGGTGATGTTTAATGGATTTTGTTGAGTTTTGATGAAATTTAATTTAAGTTTTAAAGAAATTTGATAAAGTTTAATAAATTATGCAGGAATTGATCAAAATTTTGTAGAAATTCAACTAAATTTTGATGAAATTCAGTAAAATTTAACAAAATTCATTGAAGTTAAACAAAATTTTGAAGGAATTCATTAAAATTCAACTAAATTTTGATGAAATTCAACAAAATTCATCACAATTTAACAAAATTTTGAAGAAATTCATTAAAATTCAACTAAATTTTGATAAAATTTAATTCAAAATCAACAAAATTCCTTCACAATCCACCAAACCAAACCAAATCTAACCACAAACCACTAAATTCTACTCAAACCCAACAAAAAATTGATAAAACCAGATAAAATTCAATAAAATACAAAGTAACTCGACTCAAAACATCACTTAATACCCCATAACTCACAAGAAAAAAATTATTTTTAACTTGGCCATGAACCTGCCCTAAGAAAAATTAAAGGGAAACTTGCCAAATTTCTGCGTAATGCGGCCATTTAAAAAAAAAAAATTTTTTTAATGTAAAATATGTATGGGATGAGTGTATAATGATTTATTCTACAGAAAACAGATGAGAGTGGTGAAAAATCAATAGCATGTCAAGGAATTTTTATTTTTGTGTCTTCTTATATCACACAAACAAAGAAAGTTTTTGTTTTTTGAGATTTTTTATTTTTTTTGGAAATTTTGAACAAGTTTTGAAAAAATTGAAAAATGAGTTTGTTGTTAGATTTGTTTTCAATTTGGCTCTGTTTCATAGAGATTGAGTTACTATCGGGTTTGTTCGTTGAACCGTGCGAGGAAAGAAAGGAAAATGATTGTTTGTGATGAGTTTTGAGTGATTTGTGTGGGTTTGGGGAATTGGTTTTGGTTGGTTTAGGGAAAATGAATTGAATTTTGTTAGAATATTGATTGAATTGTTGAAAAATGAATTGAATTCATATGAAATTTGATTGAATTCAATTAATTTTATTATAATTTTTATTGAATTAATTGAATTTATGCGAAATTCAGTTAAAATTCAATTAATTTTATTATAATTTTTGTTGATTTAATAAAATTTAGTTAAAATTTGGTTGAATTTAAGTGGAATTCATTGAATTTCTTGGAAATCTTGTTAAATTTATTGAATTATTTAAAAATTTGATTGCATTTGTGATAAATCCATTGAATTCATGTGAAATTTAAATGAATCCATTGAATTATATTTGAATATTTGTTGAATTCATTGAATTGATGCAAAATTTAGTTGAATTTAAGTGAAATTCATTGAATTTATGCAAAATTTAGTTGAATTTAAGTGAAATTCATGGAATTTTTTGAAAATTTGGTTGAATTATTGCAAAATTCATTGAATATTTTTGAAAAATTGGTTGAATTTTTCCAAAATTCATTGACTTTCTTAAAAGTTTAGTTAAATTTATACAAGATTCATAATTTTAGCATTTTTTAATCAACATTTTATAAAATTTAATTAAATTTCCTGAAAACTTTACTCAATTTATCCAAACTAGTTGAAATTTCCTCAAAAACTTAAACCATCAAACTAATTAAATTTTTTTCCCAGGCTTTAATTTCCTTACATAAAATATTCACTCAACTAATTCCATCTATTAACTCCATTTCAGAAACTGTAACAACCCTTTGGGAAACCGCTTCGAAGTAACTCAAACCGTAACCTGGATTAAAACACATTTGCAAGAAGATTCTGAAGTTTCGCTACCAAAACATGAAGTTTACGAAGATTATTGGTAATTCAAATGAAAAAAAAAATTTTTTTTAACTCTTTAATTAATTAAATTAAATTAAATTAAATTAAATTAAATTTATTTCAGTCATTACTGTCAAATGCATTCGATCAAACCGTTATCGACGGCGGATTTCGGAAAAGTGATGAAACACGTTTTTCCCAGTGTTCGTCCGAGGAGGTTGGGAACGCGAGGAAATTCAAAATATCCTTTTAAAATGGTGGAAATAAATGAAATTGTGATGAGATTGTTTTGTTTTTTCCTTAATTTGTTGTTTACGTATTGTTATTCGGGTTTGAGGAAGAAAATTACGTTAGAGGTTCCGAAGTTGCCTAATTTATCGGCGGATCGAGACGCGGGACAAGATGAAGTGAGGAGTTGATTTGATAGTTGGATTTGATGAGTGTTGGTTAGATTTTGAAGAAGTTTATCGAATTTCGCCAAAATTCAATGAAATTTTGATGAAATATTTTGAATTTGCGTGAAATTCTTTGAAATTTGCGTGATATTTTGAATAATTCAAAGAATTTTGCTTCAATTTGTCTGTAATTTATTAAATTTTGCTGAAATTCATTCGGAATTCATTGAAATTTCCTAAAATTCATTGAAATTTGATCACTAAATTTCAACAAAATCCATGAAAAAAAAAAATCAAATCCCCGACACTCATCAACCAAACCCAACAACCTTTCCAAACCTTAAAAACTAACCCAATTCTCACCCACAGGACGACATCCTCTCCCAAGACGGCATCAAAGCCTGCTCCTACGTCATCCTAGAATGGGCTCACAAACTCCTAGAAAACAAATTCGAAACCCTCAAACAACTCGCCTGCCACCTAGTCGAAAGCAAACTCGTCGACGCCCGTTCCTTCGGCGCCTTCACCGTCCTCTCCCTCGCCCCCAACGCCGGCAAAACAAACCCCGCCTCGCTCCTCCTCAACCAGAGCGGCGGCAACAAACACAGGGACACCCAACTCCAACTCCAACGCAAAATCCAGGAAAAAGGACTCATAAAAGAACAAAAAAAGCGACTCAACGACATCAGGGCCGACAAAACCGACGCCAAAGAACGCCGGAGGGCCTCGAGCGGCCCCTGCGCACGCTCGATGCGCTCCTCGTCGACAACGAGCGCGCAAGTGTGCTCGATGCCGACGACCCCGTTGCCGAGCAACTACTCCCCGCCGCTCAAGTCGGAAAAGAAGGAAAACGGGCAACCGGTTCGCCCGGGGAAGGTCCAGATCCCGAGGATCAACAGCAACAGACAGAGTCCGAAGGTGTGCATAGCGTCGAGCATCATTTTGCTCCCCCAGTTGACCCCGATCGCGGATTTGGCGAAGAATTGTGGGAAATCGAAACCGAAATACAAACCGATTCAACCGAAACCGAGCGTGGGAGCGACGGGGGTCGAGAAGAAGGCGGAAAACGGAGTTCAGGGGAAGAAAAGGGTCAAGAGCGGTGAATCGAACGCACCCTCGCCTGTGAAAAGATCGAAATCGGACGAGGAGGAGGGAAAATCGATTTTAGAATCGATTTCGGACGACTTGACGCACGAAAGCCGCGACGTTCTGCTCTCCCAGAGCAGCTGCGACCCGACGAAGGAGTTGACGGACATCCTGGACGAGGGGAAGGCGGCGGAGAACGGGAACGCGCTGATGGACTTCATGGAGGGATCCTCGGCGTCGATGGAACAGGACGAGGAACTCTCGCGATACTTCTCGGAGACCCCGACCAAACGATACGGCGACACGGGTCAGACGTTGCAGCTCACCCAACTCCGGTGGCTCCTCGAACACAACCTGAAGGCCAGTCCCCCCGCCCAGGGGTCCGGGAACGCGCATACTCTTCGGGAACTCCTCACCCAACCGGTCAAACCGGCCGAACCGCTCCCGTCGATGGAAACGCTGACCGGTTTCCTCTACGGTCAACACGCGACCGAGATGGGACAACCGGAAATGGTGAAACGGAGGGTCAGTTTCCCGATGAACCTCGACTCCCAGCTACCCACACCTCCGGTGATGACGTCATCGGTGCCGCCGAGCCCAAACACCCGCTGCCGGTCCTTCAACTTCACGCCGATCTCGCCTCGCCACACCCCGCAGGACATGAAGGGACTGATGATCTCGCAGCCCCCGAGCGCCTCGGAATCGCCGTTCGTGTCCCCCAGCTCGACCCCGGTGCCTCTCTCGAGGTCCAGACACAACTCGGGGCAAACGACGTCCTACGGACCGACCCCGTACCCCTCGGAGCACTCGTCGGCCGTCAACTCGCCCTTCATCAGCCCGCACCCGACGCCGGTTCCACCAAAATCACGCGTCTGCACGCGATTCCCCGTCAACCGGACCCCGAGACCGTCGAACGGCGCCATGACGCTGCTGAGCCCCCGGAGCGCGCCGCTGTCGCCGATGAACTTCGTCGCGGAACCCGATTTGACGGTCCCTTCGACGGTGGACGGAATTCGGTCCAGGAACGACTCGTCGAGTCTCTCGCCGTGTTCCGCGCCCATGTCGCCGCAGACGGGGCACAACGGGTTGTTTTCGTGCCTCGAGGGGTTCCAGCAGTGCGAGTGGACTCAGAACGCTACTCAGGGTTACTCGAACGTTGGGTACGGGAACGCGGTGGCCAGTAACGATCCGAGGGTGGTTGCTAGGCAACGGTATGGCAGAGGAGGTGGAGGTGTGCAGAGTTATTCGTACCCAGCGACGCCGACCGCGGGTCATTTCACTGATCTCATGGATCCGAGTGTGTGCGGATTCGAAAAAGGAAAGAATTTGGCCGACGTTTTGATGTCGTCGCCGCAGAGTTACGACTTGGGAACGACGTTGGAGGATTTGAGGGCGTGCGACGATGCGTATTCGCAGTTCGCGCAGGAGTTGGAGCATCAAAGTCCGCCCAAGTCGGGGTTGATGGGGGATGACGACGTGTTTCCGTCTAAGACATACTGAGGGTTTTTTTTAAAAGGGTTTTTTTTCGGTTTTTTTTCTTTTTTTTGGAAATTTTTTTGAAAAAAGTTTTCATTTATTCATGTGAAATTTTGTTGTTTTGTTGAAAAAACTTTAGAAAATAATTTTTTTTGGAAATTTTGCTTAGAAAACTCAGTTTTGTTAATTTTTTAAATATTCTTAAGAAAAAAAACTCAAAAATTTGGTTTTTTTGGTTTATTTTTTAATTTTTTTTTAAAATTTAGTGATTTACAAGTCTTTTCAACAAAATACTCAAAAAACTTTAATATTGAGTTATTTTTTATTTTAAAATTTTCTTGGGATTAATTGTGAAAAAAGAAGAAAAAAAACCAAAAAAGTACAAATTTTTGTGAGATTGATGGATGCGTTGATTTTTCAGGTATTTGTACGTTGTTAGGGAAAAAAAATATTTTTGTAAATTTATCTTCCCCTTGCATCTTTTTAATGTCCCTGGAATTTATAATTTTAATGGAATGGTGTAAAGGGATATGTAAAACAAAAAATGTGAAAAAATAAGAGTTTAAATGTGTATTTTTAGGATTATTTTTCATACAATTGAAAATTTTAAGCTAGGATATTGAAATTCTTGTCATTTTAGGGTAAATTTGTAAATTGTTTGCAAATATCACACTGGGTAATGAAATTATTTGTACGGGTAAGATTTAAGCCTACTTAAGTAATTTGTGGTGTTTGAAAGTGATTTTGAGGTTTTTTGTTTGAGGGTTAGAAATTTAATGAAATTTGGTTAAAAAATTAAAAATTTTGGTGTAATTTGAAGAAAAAATGAAATATTTTAATTAAATTTAGTGAAATTTGGTTAAAAAATAGTAAAATTTGTAGAAAAATTGAAAAATTTTGATAAAATTTGCAAAAAAAATGGAAAATTTTGATTAAATTTGCAAAAAAAATGGAAAAATAAAACAAAATTTTGAAATTTTTTAACAAAAACTTTAACAAAAAATTGAAAATTCATCACAAAACCTCAAATACCTTTTAAAAAAACCTCAATTGACCAAAATTTCAAAAACCAATAAAAATCCTCAAAAAAAAAACCGAAAAACCTGACCACCACACAAAAATCAGACAGTTGTGATCCTTGCAACATTTGTTGGGATATAATCTTTAATTTCTCTTTTCTTTATTTCCTTTTTTAATTTTTCAAATGCAAATCGTACCTGACATAAGACAAAAAAAGTAAGAATTTTTATATATATTAAAATTAAAATAAAAGTCGCCTTAGGACAAAGGAAAAGTTACAGCTGTTATGTTTGGTGCCAATATACAATCATTTTAGCTAATTTAGCACCATTAATTCCTAACTCAAGGTCACAGGAATAGTTTTATATATTAAAACATTTTTAACTACAAATTATTATCAAATCACAGGTCTGATTACAAATTATTATAAATTTATTATAAATTTATTATAAATTAGCACCAACCTTTCTTTTTTCTTGTAACAGAAAGGGAATTTGACAGAAATCCATTTAAAATGTGAGAAATTTAATTTTTTTCAATTAATTTTGTAATTTTTTTCAATTTTTTATAGTATGATGTAATAATATGAGCAATGGTGGTGATGTTGGCAGTTTTAGAACTAGAGAAGGGCAGTTTTTGAATTGCATGTGGTAGGTATCAAAGGTACCATTTTTTTGAATGTTTTATGAATGTTGTCAATGTACTGGAATATCACTTCAAGTCCAGAATTGATTGATTGATTTTTTTTCATTTTTTTAAAGGAAATGTTGGATTGGTGGATCAGATGGTTTGCATGTTGAAGCTGAGTGTGATAGATGTTGAAAGTTCCTGGTGCTTCAATGTGGAAATTTTTTGAAGGAATTGAACTCAGATTTGGAAAATTTAACCGAAAACTCAAATTTAAGAGAAAATTGCAGAAATTCAGTAAAAATTGCAGAAAATTAGTAGAAATTTTTTGAATTATTTTATAAATTAAATCCAAATTTCCATCAAACTGAGTTTAATCATCAAATATGTAAATTATTGTATCTGGTCTGTTGGGTTTAAGATCTGGTACTGCCCTAAGTGAATCAAGAAGGAAATTGTGTTTATTTTGTAAGTAAATTGACAAACTGTTTACTGTGATATTAATGCTAATGTAAGAATATGAATTGAAATTGTGTTTTTCTGTTTTAATTTCATTTTCACTATAAAAAAAAATTCAAAATGGATGCCATAAGGTTATGGAAAGCATTGTGCCATCTGATATTAGGTGCCATTTTTTTATTTCTAAAATTAAAAAAAAATTAAAATGTTTTCCAACATTCCAATTGATTGGTCAATTGATGAAATTTAACAGAACAAACATGGAATGATGGCATTTTTATTTCAATGGAATATTTTTCAGGGATTTCTATATAATTTTTTTGTCAAATTCCTTACTGCATGTTTCTAAATGTAACTTAAAACACTTTTTTTTCCTATTTTACATTATAAGTTAAACTCCTCGTGTTAGAATATTACAGAAGTGTAAATTTACATTAGTATATAACAAATGAAAAATTAAAAAAATGTAAAGATTTAAAACTGGATTTAATTTCACATTTCTTTTACAGATTTAATTGAATTTAAGTTTTTCGTAGTACAAGTAAACGGAAAGCCGGAAACGGCGAAAAAGTCGAGGTATGGAATTTTTTATATTTCTATTATTTTTCTATTATCGTGACCTGTCACAATACAAAAACTTTACACAATACAAAAAACTACGAACTTACGTAGTTTTAACATCTCTGAAACGACGTTGAAGCCAATTAGGCTTAAACTGACGCTTACTTTGGGCAAACAACTAACATTTATAATGAAATTTGGCTATTAGAAGGCTAAATTGTAGCTCTTTTGCACTTCCTACTTTCTAAAAAGAGTATTACAAAGGAATAAATGGCACTGAGTTGTTGAAATTCAATTAACAGCTATGTGTCTCCAAAACTGGCACTGCTCTTTGTGGTATTGAGTCACCAAATTAATTTGTGTGGAAATTTCAGCTAATTTCCTTGGATATGGCTTCCAACTTGACATTTGCATTGAACCACATCTAATGAAGTCAATGGCCATTGATTGAATTTGCTCTTTCAACATGTAGTCATTCTCGCTCGGTTCTTTAATATAATGTTTCAACAAACCAAAAAACACTATCAAATCAATACTGGAGAAGGAATATTGTCCCAGATGATGAGTAAATGGCAACTGGACCTAAAAAAGGAAAAATTTCAAGAGTTTATACATTGTTTTGATGAATTTTTGAATTTACTCACAACTTGCGAAAGCCGGCCGGTCACTATGTACCGAAAGACCGGCGACAAAAGAACTCTTGCTTGGTTTGAGAGGTAATTGGTGGGACAAACTGATTTTTTGTCACTTAAGGCTGACAGAACACTGATTTGTGGGTTTGATTCATTGTAGTAGAGGTGTGACAAGAGATCCACATTGTTTTCGTGGATGAAATGAGGAATTTGCTGGATGAATTCTTTGAATTGCAAAATGTCCCATGAAGATGAATCAATTGGCAGCTCAATTTCTTCATTCTGAGCAGTTGATCCTAAACATAACAGTCTTTTGACTTTTCTGTATTTGACCTTTAGGGTCATTCAAGGATTGGCTCAAGGACATTCAATCAAAGCCAATTGAAATCAATTTTCTTACCAATTAGTAGAGGAACATCATTGATGACGTCATTTTTCCAAATGGTGTCTGCTGGTTGTGATAAAATGTCACCTAAAAGTAGAAAAATAGAAAAAAGATGGTGGCAGTTTGTTTTTAAACTGCCATTTTACCATCAAGGGTTAGGAAATCAGTATTGTTTTGTGTGTCTAGGAAGATACTGAAGAGTTCTAGAGGAGACATTTTCAGTAGACAATCCAGAGTTGAACAATTAGTTGTCTGCAAGAAGTTCTCATTTGATTCTTTGGCTTCTGTTTGTGGAAGAAGAAAAAGTCAACGATTTCTTGGAAATTTCTGAAGAAATACCTTGTAATGGGGTATAAGTGGTCAGTTTTGGACTGCTGAGCCACTGTCTTTGGAACAAGCCTTTTGCATGAGTGGATGCAAGCATGGCCAAGCCGGAAGTTGCACCGGAGCCATGGCCGAAGAGCGTGATTTTGTCGGGATCGCCGCCGAAGTTTTTGATGTTCTCGCGAACCCATTTGAGAGCGAGGATTTGGTCGTGGAGACCGTAGTTTCCTCGGAGTTCGGAGGTAGAAGAGTTGGATGGAAGATCGAGTGCGAGAAAACCAAATACAGATAACCTGATAAGAAGTAAATAAAGAATGAAAAGGATATTGAAGAGTGGTCAGCTGTAATTGGCAGAGCAAGCACATGGTGTCCAAAAAGTCTTTTAACAATTGAATATCTGCTAGATGATGATTGATAGATGAAATGTGATGATGGGAGTGGATGCAAGTTGGTAGGGCACTAAGAATTCTAGTCTTTGGTTTGATTTGTTAGACTTGCTCTGCCATTGTATCCATAAGTTCACTTTACCTGTAGTTGAAAGTGACTACAATAATGTTAAATTCATGCGCAACACTCATGTCAGGGCTGAGACCCAATTCGTGTCCACTTCCCCATTGGAAATCACCACCGTGCACATAAACAACAACTGGCAATCCACTCTAAAAACCGAGATTTTCATTATAATGGTATTCGTTATAACAAGATTCATGTACAGAAGAAAATATAGACCTCGGTATCGAGCGTCGGTGTAAAGACATTCAAATAAAGACAATTCTCATCCCCCTCGATCTTCCCGGTAAGCGGATTCCTCTGCACACATTTATTCCCAAACGTCTTCTTCTCCCATCTTCCATGCCAACATCCCTTATGCTTCAACAACCCTTCGGATCTTTGAAACCGCTTTTTCCCGGTCGGCGGCAAAGCATATGGTATCCCCTAAAACAATTTACAAAAACGTTTTTTCAACGTTGATTTTTCAACTCATTTTGCTACTCGGACATAAATAAAGGATGATTAAAGGAGAACAACTAATAGATATCAACAGTTCCGTTTACCTTAAACAAAAATCCATCGTCGACCGCTTCGCCTTCGACTCTTCCGCAGGTGGTATTAGCAGAAATATCGTAATAGGAGAAGCCATTTGCAACCGCTCCCGCCCATATGTCATTATTTCCTCCGAAGAAGCAGAGCAAAATAATAATCAACGTGATTGTAGACGCTGTAATTGGATTACGTAATTGCAGAAAAGGCGTAAAAGAGTTAAATGGACCTACCGAGAATACAAATGGCCGTGAACCGCTGACCGGAACAATTTCTGCGTTGCAAACGCAGGAATTTCTCGTATTTGTAAACAGCGTCTTGTTCGCAGAGTCGCTGATAAGGATGTGTTCCCTCGATGTCGTCCGACATTTTGATTAAAAAATGACTGTTAATCTTATCTTGCGCAATCGTGCGATTAATGGAATTAAAATGCGATTAAAGATTATTAAAGTTATTTAAAATGTTTAAAATTTATATTTTTTCATTTTTATTGTCAATAAATCGTTTATTTGTTAATACATCAGTTTTAATTAACGAATTTGAGGGGTTTTTTTTTTTGTTTTTTGATCCGCCGTTGAAATGAATATTCAAAAATGGCGCTCTCGTCGTCGATTAGTTCCCTGGTGGCGAAATACGGAACTGGTGATGCACATACGCGAGACACGTGGTTTACGATCACTTTCAGACTCATTCTCGTCGTATCAGGTTGTAATATAATTTCAACATGTCCGATTGTAATTTCACGGCCATTTCTCTAATCAACTGCATGGATTTTGCTGCCATAAAGCACAAAACACAGCGCCGTAAGGACCCGGAACAAACTCCATACATAAACCACCCAATTGGTAATTTTTTTTAAAAATTCAAACAAAATTCAATTGAACAAAATTTCTATTAAAACCGCTTTAGGAGTCGCCAAAATCCTCGTCGACTGCAAAATCAACGACTTAACCGTCCTCCAGGTACGTCACGTGACCAAATTTCAAAAAAATGAAAAAATTCAAATTTCCTTATTAAAAATCGAAAAATTCAAAATTTTAAAAATAACGAATTTCCAGGCCGCCATTTTGCACGATACGGTCGAAGACACCGACACGACGTTCGAGGAAATCGAGCGGGAATTCGGTACGAAAGTGTGTAACGTCGTACGAGAAGTAACGGACGACAAATCGCTACCAAAAGAACAACGCAAACAGCAACAAATCGAAAACGCGTTACGATGCACCCGAGAAGCGAAATTAGTGAAATTAGCCGACAAATTGTACAATCTCAGCGATTTATTGCGAGTTGCGCCGACCGGTTGGACCGAGAAGCGAATTTGCGAGTATTTTTCGTGGGCCAAAAGGGTTGTGGAGAATCTTCGTGGAACCGACGGGGAGTTGGAAGCGAAGTTGGATGGAGTTTTTGAGAAATTTAACGAAATTAAGTAGAAAATAGAATATGTTTAATCGATATAAAATAAAAGTGCTAATTATTTGTGATGCAAAGCAAAAAGTGGTGTTTTTAAATGTTTTTCGAGGATATTTGTGAGTTATTGATGAGCGTCCATGAATTCCGACATGAAATCCACGAGTGTTTGAACGTCTGCGAGCGAAACTGCATTGTAAAGTGATGCACGGATACCGCCGACGGATCTGGAAGAGAAAAAAAGGTTAGTTTTTCAGTTATGTTTAGGCCTAAGTTTGATTTGTGTGGTTTGGGGTTAGTATTTGATTGTTTTAGCGGGTTTTGGACAAGTTTTTGCAATTTTTAAGTCAAATTTTGAATTTTTTTTTACAATTTTTGAACAAATTTTAACAAAAAATTGTAATTTTCAGTTAAATTTTGCATTGTTTTTGCAAATT